>CAJQUN010000002.1:12578187-12656544 GCA_907163345.1 Haberlea rhodopensis | reverse complement strand
AAAGTCTTCTAGTGATCCTTCCTTTAATTGGAAGAAGGGAGACGTAGAAGGATTACACCACCTTCGAACTTCCAGAAACATATCCATCTATTCTCATTCCATACTGAGTTACACTTACTAAGCGATCAAGCCGTTCTTACTAGTCAAGAACAGACCGTTCCACACTTTTGTATTCAGTGGTCTGTTCTGCTCAGAAGCTGATTAGGAAATAGATTTCACTCACTAACCCGAGAGAAATCAATAGGATTAATTTTAAAGGAGTGTTCATTCACCCCCCTCTAAAACTCCTCGACCGATCCTAACACCAAGTTTAGGGAATAATATATTAGTGGAGAAGTGCTTGAAAAGTAGGCTCATGAAGTGCTTGATAGTAATCTTGACTTTGAGTTTACTAGCATTATCTGATCTTAAAGATATGTATGAAACTCAAGATTGACAATAACACACATGCACGTTCCGATTTTGCGAAGTATTTCTTGGCTTAGGAGAAACACCTCTTGTTGATTTTTGGATTGACTTTTGGTTGATGTGTTAGTGAGATTTTTGAGCTTTTACATTTGAGTTGCTATTAATTCTTTTATAGTATTGATGATTAACTCTACATTTTGATCTTATTGCTTGCTCAAGAACGATCAAGTCTAAGTTTGGGGGAGTTGATAACTGTGAATTTTACACTTATTTTGCTATAGTTTTATATTGATTTTCGCGTTGATTCCTGGACGATTTACGCTTTTTGGTATATATTTGTTTTGTTTCAGGAAATCTAGGTAAAAGTACATGGAAGTGGAGAAAATGAGCTAGAATGATGAAAAAAGACCAAATCGATGCAACCAACGAAGAAATGTGAAATTCACATGCTCGATCGATCGAGTGAGACAGAGAATTTGGCCAACAAAAAGGAATGTTGCTCGATCGATCGGTAAAAGAGCTCGATCGATCGAGCGTGGCAGAATATTTCATGAACGAGAATATTGAGTGCTGGATCGATCGAGCTACTTTGCTCGATTGATCAGCCAGCAGAGTTTTGCGAAAAAAAAATACCTATTTGAATTTGGTCCATTGATAACATTTCCATCCACCTCCTCTCCTATATTATCAGACCTAGGGCACGAAAATTGGTTGTTGAAAATCATATTACACAATACATAGCACCTTTTCGTCTTCCGCCAACATCCAACACCTTAAGGAAACCATTGAAGTGGAAGGAGGGAAGCAAGAGAAGAAATACGTTGCAACGCATGGAATCGACTCATATCGTTTATCGTACTTCTAAACTTTTGTTTTGTTAATTATTTAGAATTCATGATGTGGATTTCGTTGAGAAACACTTTTACATCTTGTTATTTTGATTTAAACATGAACTAAGTTTATTTATCAAGATTAAGGGAGCTTGTGTTTGAGTTGATGATTTGAATGTTCTTTTGTGGATTGATTCATTTGTTCATGATTTAAATCTTAATGATTTCAAAGCTTTGCTAACTTTGCATTGATTTGCGAGAATTATAATTTAGATTGAGAGACTAAACTATAATACTCTATAGTAAATCATGTTGTTATGTTCAAGATTGAGATCGAGAGATGATATCACATACGTGATAACTTTAGATTAGAAGATCTAATGTTAGAGGTTTTCATAGAGATTTATGCGATATTAAATGGTGATTAAGTGAACGAAAGTTACTTGTTTCAATTTGATATTAGTTTCAATATAGCTTGAGAAAGTGTATTGAATATTTTACGAGAAACCCGTCACCTTAAGAATTAATTGAATATTTATTGTTTTTTCACGAACAAATCATTGACGATAACATAAGTGAACCGACGTCTTGATAAATTTCTCGAGAGGAATTCCTTCGCATCTTCAGAAGAGTTTGTTTTGATTTCAGTTTTTTAAGTATTTATTTTGTTTATTAATATTCCTATATTTCGTAAGCTAAATATAATTTATCTAATTTTATTTGGTGCTTATACTTTATTCCCTGTGGGTACGACATCCCTACTTTTCTATCATTATACTAAAACTTGACATCGTGCACTTGCGGTTAAATCACGCTACACTCTGATATTTTATTGTTCAAATAAATAAGCGATCAAGTATATATGCAATGGTATAACCAAATCACTGTACGTATTATATCTCCCAACGTTAGTGGGATTGGTTTTCGTTCTTTTAGGGGCTCTTACCAGCATCATATAGGGGCAAGCAGAAAATAGATTTTTTGCCCTTTTACTGGCTATTCTCCGGATTCACACCAGACGTCAATATGGTTTGATACTGCAGGACCATCTGGGTCAGCTAGTGGATTTGCTCATACTGAGCCAATTGTCGGACCATCCGTTGTGTTTGATAGTGTATTTGACGCTACTAGTTATCATACACTATTTCAAAACACATACCCAGAATTTCTCTCAAGTACTTAATTTTGATTATCAACACCACATTCAAGACACTCAACCGGCGAGAAATATTTCATCACCTATCCATTTTCCAAGTTATTCAGACGAACATCTTTGGGTGGTAGAGATGATGATGATATTTCCTTAATAACTAGGATTGCTACACAAGCAAATCTTCCTAGAAGAGTGCAGCGACAACATAGGCCACCCCATTGTGGAACAGGTTGTTAAGTCATATTTGTATTGTTTCAATTTTTAAGTTAAAAATTATTTGTATTGAATTGGTATGTATTCATCGCTGTCTAACTTGTTAATATTGCAAATATTACTATGACATTGTAATTTAACAAATATACAATACCAAAATTGTACATTGACAAATATAGAATTATTTGTATTGAATTGCGACTCCACTGACAATATGATAAATCTACATATTATGTTGTTGTCTATCCCTAATTTCAGGCATATCCATCTCATTTCCGAAATGAGTTCTTCTATCTCTTCCAGCCCTTCTTCTTTCAAGCCTAATTGGATTGTGGTGCAATTCAAAGGTTGGTAGATCCCAGTATCGAATGTCTTGAAGAGGATGAAATTTGCCATTGTAGGCTGCTAAGTACTCTGACATTCTATACCATGGTTGCACAAGTGTTGTCGGATCTAATTAGTGTCACTTAGCAGTGCATATAGCATGAGAACATGGAATGCCAAAAATATTCCATTTACCACATGAACACTCGTTTGTTGATAATTTGACAACTTGAACATGTTGGCCTCGACCTAGCCTTCCACCTGTTGCAACTGAAGCTCTTTGATCTCGTACATCATATCTGGTAACACAATGCTCAATAGATTTTCGTGCCCTATCTTCATATTTTTGATAGGCGTAATCAGGCCATGGCTGATTATCTCCAAGCAACGACGACTCTCGGCTACACGTTCAACGAAGTACTGAACACACCTTTGAAAGGTCAATTGTACAATCGCGGAAAGAGGGAGTCTTCGAGCACCCTTTAACACCCAATTTAAACACTCTTGACATATTTGTAGTCATTACCCCACGACGCCAACCACCATCATGAGCTAGAGTTAATTTCTCTTTCAAAATTCCGGCCAAATACCTGTACTCCAAGTTTGATTGCCTCCATTGTGGCATCAAACTTACAAATTTGATGTTGTATGTCTGCGACCCAATATAGATCTTTCAAATGAACATTTTAAACTTAGAGTTAAAATTCAGCATACGTGTCTTAGGCAGAAACGATGTACACCATGTGGAGGTTGAAAATATGGCAGATCTGCAACTGCAATACAATTTCCTTATGTCTATCAAAAATAAGACACATACCAATCACACCATAAAGAACATGTCGGCCTAGATTATCCAAAAATCATTTCCATGAGTCGTATGTTTATTCATCAAAGTGCGAACGCTAAATGTAATATCTGATTGTTGGCATCCAGGGTGACAACGATCAACATTTTATGCTTATATTTTGTGTACAGATGAGTGCCATCAACACTAATGATACAACGAAAGTGTCGAAATCTGCCTATGCACTGCTTGAAAGCCCAAAATACATAATTCAACGTATGAACCGCTCGAGGATTTGATCTTAAATGGTTCCACATCACAACTGTCCCTTTATTGTATTTGCACAAAGCACCATGTATTTTGGAAGTAGATACACATAGCTCTCCCACGTACCATAAACATTTTCCACCGCCCGTTTTAAAACTTCATCATGCCTTCGTATATGAGATATCACATCCATATTTATCTTTAACATTCTCCCTTACATACTTAATCTCGTACGAATGATCATGTCTAACAATCCCCAGAAGTGTACTGGCCACCATATTACAATCCAAATTATGATGGTCGATACCAACATTACCAGAGATGCATGTATGAGGACTACCATATTTTGTTAATATCAAATAACCCAGCTTCGCCTTGAAATGAGCTTGAATACCCCATTTACATCTGACATTAGGAGCAATCTTTTTACACCGTAGTTTCCATAAAGTACGACTGCTATCAATGATATTGTACTCCCGCCTAACAACTCTAACAGAGTAATCCTTTACAGATGCAATCAAATATTTCTTACCTTTAAAATCATATTCACGGATAACTATCCTCTCTCTGGATTATAGTACCTCGTTCGCGTTCCAGAAGGTACACCAACAGAATCTGGAAGCTGTTCATCGTAGACCACATTAAAAAAGGTGGCTTTTCATTCGTCTTCTGTAAAAATGGTGCGTCATTCCCGTGTGTCACGTCACAAGGATTTTCACGGTATGTTGTATCCTGAATGGGAAATACATGCATATTATCATCTTCGTCATTATGCATATCATCTTCATAATCTCCAGACGTGCTCGATGACATTTCGAGTTTACTATCACTCATGACTGCGTCACGGTGACTATCTCCAATTACATCATCTATAACTGGCCCTTCAGATGAAGCCACCATATATGTATGCTTCGACGGACCAATATCTGCATCATAGACATCATGAACTGGTGTAACACTTTCTCTTATATAATTCCAACCTCCTCCAACATTCGGCCAAAATGTAGGATTGCCTTCGGACGAGCCAGTTATATATTTATCCCAACATACAACCTCCTTCAACCCTGTTGATCACTGAAACCTATATTCCTTAGTCCTTCAGTGACACGTGGAATATATGATTCTGGTTCATCAAAACGGATATCATGTCAAGTTGGCTCTGCTTCGACATAGAGATGCAACATCTGTATATTAGAACATTGCATAATAAACTCCACAACATCATCATCTATAATGCTGATTTGTACTTCATTCCAATAAGATTTCTCCGTGAAAGAATATTTGGTAGACAACTTGGTATTAACATCATTGGGTCGATGTTCAATACCAGCAGTGGCAGGAACTGATCCTCTACTTGAGGAGTAGTTTCGTATCTCTTGCGAGCCTTTTATTTACAACTTGAACCAATTCCAATAAAGTAATAGATCGTTGAATTCGAATTGGTCTGGGATGCTATACCCAACCGATCCATTTTCGATAATAATATTACCACCACAATATAGTAGCAGCTCAATATTATTCATTTTGACGGAATAAGAAAAATGTTCGAGTTGAAAAACAAAAAAGGAATAAAAGGAATAACGTGAGAGGAAGAATTTGTGCAAAATGCACTGATCGTTTAATGAGAAATGAAAGTCTTGGTGTTCAATTATACTGAATTGCAGGAGAGGAAGGATGGTGCAGGCTCCCGCGCCCCGCTTTATACTAGTTCTCTTCTACACATGTTGTGTATATACATTTTTTAATAAAATGATATGATAATTGTACGCTCATTTTTTATTTTGGTTTTAGTTTTTAAATTTAAATTATGAAATGATTATACAATATTTTTATATTTAGTTTTTTTGGATTTTAGTAAATTTTTTAGGGTACCGGTAATATGATAATTTGTATGGTAGGTGTTATAATAATTTGTAAAATTGGGATGTAATAACGTAAATTGGTGGACACATAGATGACATGTGTGATGGTAATACTTTAGATGGATAGGAGCATAAGTATAATTAGACATTTGTCTGAAATGATCGGACCACCAAAGTCCTCACATATTATATAGTATATATATAGTATATAAATATCACTAACCAAATTATTTAAGGGGGAATTGCAAGGAAATACCTTTTTAGGAAACTTAATTCACTCAAGTCTTGAGAAAAACAATAGTGCAGAAAAATCCAAGTTTGATAAACATTTATTCAGTTCAAAAATTCAAATCAATTTGGTGCTTTATTTTGACTCTTTTACCCCTCAATGATTTTGTAAGTTGCATTCTACTCCGTAGGCTTTTATTTATAAAGAAGTCTCTATATAGTGTTTATATTATCTTTTATATCCTTATGTTTATAAAAAAAGTTTCATTTAACTTCTTCTTTTTACAAGTCCCCGTTTTTCTGCGATCCTTGGCACAAAATGGTATTAGAGCCTATGTTTATTCTGAAAAATACTATAATAATATCTTGAATATTAATTTGTAACATATACGGAGAAGACGATTCAAGAAATATTATGGATCCGAACGAATGTTCGTGGTGCAAGTCATATAGGTGGTACTTCCAGAAATTGGAAAAACTAAATCAAGGATATCTGGCAGAAGCTAAATACTTAAACCAGAAATGGAATACTCTACTGGAAATTGGTGCTTGCCCTGATGGCGATGAACTTTACATGATGAACCTCAAGCTACAATTCGAGATTACCGAAGCCCATGAGAGAGATCATCCTGAGCCTAATCACATGATACATGATCCGGACCAGAGGATGGGAACCTTTCGAGAAATCGAGTCTGATACTTCTAAGATATCCCAAGATCTTAGAGAGATCCAGAAGACAGTGCAGCGTTATGGCTACCTGCAATACCATATCCCTGTACAGGTCCATCAGATTCAAAGTCAGATGTAGATTATGATTAAACATCAGGAGAAAATTCTTGAAAACCTTTGAGATGTACCACCGAAGATGAAGTTTCAACCAGACGTGCATGAGGGCTTTGAGTTTATCTAACGGAAATGGATAAAGTCAAATACTCATTTAAGTTCTTCCAGAATTCAGCCAACGATACTTTTATGCTGAATTCCATGACAGGAACATCAACAATATTTGCTGAAGAACTCTTCGAAACAAAGAGGAGAATTCCTTCGGAAGACAAGATTCCGACGGGAAAAGAAACATACCGGAAATTTTGCAACATGGTACACTTTGGCCGATGGATAGATCACATTTCCCAAGCATGCCCGGAGCAGAAAGAACCAGGTTCGAGAAAGGATTCCGATCCGACCCGACATATCAGAGGCAGGAAAAGACAAAAGATCTGCTGACAAGAGAGCCCGTTTTCCTAAAGCTCGGGGACCACAAAACTAATAATGTAAAGATTCCCCGACAAAGGAAAATGTGTGGACCATTAGAAGATAGTGTGGAAACTGTTCAACACACTCGGAAAAAAATAGTGGACCACTCACAAGAAAAGTTGGCACACTCAGACAAAAGATACCAGACCACGTGAAAGTTAAGGCGCACTCACAGACGCACTCAACAATTATCAAGATTTGAAATCCGAAGTTGAAGTCCGGATTCATGCCTATATAAAGGCCCTCATTCAGGAATCTAATGACATCGAAAATTCTCCATGGTTTTCTGAGAATAAAAAATGTAGTCTCCAAGCTTTGTAATCTTTATACTTTCATAGCTTGGTAATAATTTCTTTTTTCTTTCTTTTGTAATCGTTTGTTCTATTTTTTTAGTTTATATGTTCTTGAGTCAAGCCTTATCTATATGAGAGGCTAAACAAGTCTGTCTCCTCCCAAAAGGAGACGTTTAATGTAATAGATATTATAAGTATTTCTAGAATAAAATAAAGGCTGTTGCTGATAGGGTTGATTAATACGCATATTTATGTCTTGATTTGTATATATATTCGTGTAGATTCCGTGAAGATGTTATGCTTTTTGGTATTTATTTGCTTGTTTCAGGAATCTAGGTGGAATATGGAAGAATTGAGCTACAAGGAAGAAAACGGATCAAATCAAGCCAATAAATGAGGAATTTGAGTTCTGGAACTCTCGATCGATCGGAACAAGCTTCCCGATCGATCGAGCGAGGCAGAAGAATGGCCAACAAAGAATTTGGATTCTCGATCGATCGGAACATCCGTCTCGATCGATCGACTCAGGTAGAAAGTTGAAAAAGAATTTGAGAAGAAGTCTCGATCGATCGGAAGATTCATCTCGATCGATCGAGAGAGGCAGAGAATTGAAGACTCGGATGCTGAAGACGCTCGATCGATGTAAGGCTCGATCGATCGAGACGGAGATTTTTCAGAAAATAAAACTCTTGATTTGGTCTGATTTTATGGAAACAATTCCATATCTCCCCTCCTCTATAAATAAGGAAAAGAGGCATGAAAATTGAACCCCATATTCAGAAGAATAATCAGACCTAAATTATTCTTAGCCGCCTTTCATCCTCCCGGAACAAGAGAAGGTCGAAGAATCCTTTGAAGTGCAAGGAAGGAAGCGAGAGAAGAAAGATCGTTCAACGCACGGAGTCCTCCTACGTTTATCGTATTTCTAAACTCTAGATTAATTTCATTTTCATATTTAGTTGATGTTTTTGAGGTTGAGAAACAATTGAACATCTATTTGAATTTGATTTGAATTAAATCTGGTTTATTCTATCAATTTTAAGTGATTTTGTGTTTGATTCTTTGATTTGGTTGTGTTTAAGTGAATCAATATCATTTGTTCATGAATTATATGCTCCATGCTATCAAAGCTTAGCTACCTTTGATTAAACTTGTGAATTGCAATTGAGACCGAGAGATAAAATTGTAATACGCTCAAATAATTCATGTTGTATGTTTAAGATTTAGATCGAGAGATTAAATCACATACATGGTCACTTTAAATTGAACGATTTCATAGAGAATTATTCGGTATTAAATTGGTATTAGTGAACGAGAGTTACTAGTGTCAATTTACTGCTAGTTTCAACACAGCTCGAGAGAGTGTATTGATTATATTCAGAAACCCGTCACCTTAAGAATTGATTGTTAAGAAGTTGTTTTAACAAACCAATCATTGACGATACATAATTGAACGAACATCTTGATAGATTTCTCGAGCGGAATTCCTTCGCATCTTCAAAGGAATTGTGTTAGTTTTGAGTTTTTAATTCTTTAGTTTAATTCGTTAATTAATCATCTTTTTCGTAGGCTAAATATAATTTAACTAATTTTATTTGGTACTTATACATTAGTCCCTGTGGGTTCGACATCCTTACTTATAATATCACTATACTAAAACTTGACACCGTGCACTTGCGGTAGAATCGCTACACTGAGAAATAATTGTTTAAAAAATAAGCGATCAAGTTTTTGGCGCCGTTGCCGGGGACTAATCTGTATAATATCATACGAGATTAGTTAATTGTAATTTAGCCATTAAATTTTTGTTTAGTTTTGTTTTGTCACTTTTGACCGTCAAATTTAATACAGTCGCATCTTCTCCTTTTGGATTAATTTTTACAGGTAGTTATTGTCGTGGTGCATACTAAGGAGTAGCAACCCCACACTCGAGCCAATTGACCCAGAAATCGAGCGTACATGTCTACGAAGAATTAGAGAAGCTCGAGCAATGGCTGAACATAATCAAGAAGGCGGCGCTAACAATGAAGCATTGAATCCCAGATCGATGATGGATTATGCCCAACCGGCTTTTCATGGATCACTGTCCACCATTACAAGGCCAACCATTCAAGCGAACAACTTTGAAATAAAGCCGACGATAATACAGATGATCCAACATTCAGTGATGTTTGGAGGAGTAGCCACAGATGATCCGAACGCTCACATCTCCAACTTCTTGGAGATCTGTGACACATTTAAACATAATGGCGTTTCTGACGACGCCATCAGGTTAAGGTTATTTCCTTTCTCACTAAAGGATAAAGCTAAAGAGTGGTTGAACTCTTTACCTGCAAGATCGATAACAACTTGGGAGGGATGACGCAAGCATTTTTGTCCAAATACTTGTTGGGATATGCCCCAAGACATGTCATTGGATGATTGTTTTGACATACAATGTTTATGATTTTATGAATGGTAATTCATTATTATATATTATTCGTTTAACTGTGCAATGTGAATTAATATATATGTTAATGTCCTTAGAATAATATTGTATTATTCTTAAACATTGTCCCTAGTCAAGTATTATCATGAATCAGGATAATGATAATACATTGAGACTAGTATGTATTGATTGATGAATTGTTCATTGATATGAAATATCAAATCAACACATGGGTACATGTTAGAGAACAATGTACTGGACAGACCCACCATGAGAATGCAACATGGATAGTTATATGATTGTCATATGCAATTCTCATAGTGATAATAATGTATGTAATCCTTACGACTTGTGATCATCAGAGATCCCAACATAAGGAGTTATGTATCTTGATATTGTCAAACGTTACCCGTAACAGGGTAAACTATAAAGGCGACTATTGGATACACTACGAATTATGTAGAGGGATGTTGACTGATCGAGATATGATTTGTCCCTCCTATATAACATGATAAGTGTTTGGCCCTTGATCAAGTGAGAACTAAAATGCATGGCCATGCTTGAATGAGTCGATATGTGATATCGAGCTTATTCGTTTATTCTAGTTCTACTTGGGGATCAAGAAATAAAGATTGAATATACGTATTCCATGACTCGTGTTCAATCTAAACACAAAGGACAAAGGGATTAAGTTACATGGTTAATATTATCACAAGTTCTTAGGTTATGTCGAGTCAAAGACATTCTTGTAATTTGGGTAGCCTTGATGTGTTGCTAGATACCGCTCATTGCTTGTGACGTAAAATGAGATTTTATGTCACTGTCAACATTACAAGATCCTATCGGGTCGCACAAAAGATTAAATCGATAAGGGAAATTAAATTCATGGGATGAATTAAATAATTAAGAGGAGTCTTAATTAAATGATTATAAGGATTTAATTAAATCATGGGTTTGGGCCCATGAGACTTTAAGAAAGTCTTGAACCTTAATTAAAGTCTTATAATATAAATATAAGGTTTTGATTAATTGTTAATCATACTTTGATAACATAACCTAGCCTCCACTCCACAACATCTCTCGGCCGCCTCCTTCTCTCATTGGATCTCATGGCCGCCTCCTTATCTCACGGCCGCCGTCGACATCTTGAGAAGAAATCGGTAGTCGTTGATCAGTTTTGAACCGGGAGTTTGGTTTTGGTTCAAGAATAAGTCTAGCAACTTGTTCTTGAACGTCCATTGTTCGATTAATCGTGTGGATACCGTAGAGGCAAGACCTTTGGAGGTGTTGCTTGAGACTCGGAGTTCGTTGGACGTGCTGCTTCGTGGAATCTGCTCAAACACGCTACAAGGGTGAGACCTTTGATCCTTTATCCGATATGAACCCCTTTGTATAGATCCGGTGTCTTGTAATCCATAAATTTTTATATTCCGCTGCGTACGATGCTTGATGGATTACTTACAATACTTCCCTCCTTCCAAGACGGCAAAGATGAGGAACGATATCACCACATTCGGGCAATACGACCCTACTATATGAGGCGTGGGATCGTTTCAAAGATTTGCTTAGGAGATACCCACACCATGGACTTCCTATTTGGCTCCAGGTACAGGCTTTCTATAACGGTTTATTTTCATCTAACCGTTATATGATAGATGCAGCCTCAGGAGGTTCCATAATGCGCAAAACACCGGAAGCAACATATGAACTCTTAGAAGAGATGGCTTCTAATAGCTATCAATGGCAATCGGAGAGGAACGTGCCAAAGAAACCGGCTGGAGTTCATCAAGTTGACGACATCACTGCTCTTTCGGCACAGTTGGATGCGCTAAACAAGAAGATAGATGGCATGAGCATGACAGCAATGCAGGCTCAAGTTATCACTTGCGAGCTATGTGGAAGCTATCATTCGAGCACTGAGTGCCAAGCAGGTAATCCATTCATTCAATCTAACGAGTCTGTGAATTATGTAGGAAACAGGCAGCCCAACAACCCATTCTCCAACACGTACAACCCGGGGTGGAGAAATCATCCAAACTTGCAATGGTCAAACCAAAGCAACGTGTTGAACCCACAACAACCACCAGGATATGCACAAAAGCCGAGTATGGAGGAGCTAACGACCAAGTTCATATCATCAACTGAAACTAGGATGCAAAATTAGGAGGCATCTATCAAAAACATGGAAAGACAAGTGGGGCAACTTGCAACTTTGATTTCTGGACGAACTCAAGGTACACTACCAAGTGATACGGTGATAAATCCAAAGGAGCAAGCGAATGTCATAGCACTAAGGAGTGGAAAAGAGCTAAGGCCACAGACTGGAGCACAAGAAAGTTGTGAGACTACCATTGACGAAAAGAGTAAGATCGAGGAAAAGGCAATCGGAAAAGGTAAACATTCCAACACCACACCAATCACACACACTGATAAGGTAGTAATTCCTCCCCTATTTCCCGCTGCGCTGAAAAAAGCTAAGATGGACGCTGAATTTGGTAAATTTCTTGAAGTATTTAAGAAATTGCATATTAATATACCATTTGCTGATGCTCTACTTCAAATGCCTAGTTATGCTAAGTTTTTGAAGGAAATTCTCTCTAACAAGCGAAAGTTGGGCGAATACGAAACGGTAAGCTTAACAGCGGAGTGCTCAGCAATTGTGCAAAACAAGATGCCTCCAAAGTTAAAAGACCCAGGGAGTTTTACTATACCTTGCACTATAGGATCAGTTTCATTTGCTAAATCATTGTGTGATTTGGGTGCGAGTATAAATTTGATGTCTTTTTCCATTTTCAGGAGGTTGGGACTGGGAGAGCCGAAACCCACCAAAGTTTCACTGCAATTGGCGGATAGATCTATCACATATCCCCGAGGAATCATTGAAGACGTGTTAGTCAAAGTGGACAAATTCATATTCCCAGTTGATTTTCTCGTGCTAGATATGGAAGAGGACAGGGAGACACCACTGATTTTGGGCCGACCATTCTTAGCAACGGGAAAGGCAATCATAGATGTCCAACAAGGGAAGTTGATCCTCCGTGTAGGGGAGGATCAAGTTGTGTTTAATGTCTTTAAAGCACTTAAACACCCGCACGACGAGCCCATGAGTATTGATATTATTGATGCCCTGACTGTAGATTTGTTGCAAGGTACTTACAAAGAAAAATTGGAAGCATACCTTGTGGAAGCCGATAAACAACATGACAAAGAGGAAGTTGAGATTCTAGCTCAATTGAACAACATCGTTCCCTATATGAAACGAGCCACTGAAAATCTTGGAGAGTTGGGAAAAAGAGACATTAAGCCTCAACGGCCATCCATTGAAGAATCACCCAAGCTTGAACTAAAGCCCCTCCCATCTCATCTCAAGTATGTATTCCTAGATGCTGGAAATTTGTTACCTATCATTATCTCTTCATCTTTGACAGGTGAAAACGATGGGAAGCTTCTTAAAGTCCTTAGGGAGCACAAGAAGGCATTTGGATGGAAGATAGTAGATATCAAAGGAATTAGCCCATCAGTGTGCATGCATAAAATTCTGATGGAAGAAACTTTCAAGCCCGTGGTACAACCACAATGCCGTCTCAATCCAAAAATGCAAGAGGTAGTAAAAGTTGAAGTCATTAAGCTCATGGATGCAGGTATTATCTACCCTATCTCTGATAGCTCATGGGTAAGTCATATTCAATGTGTACCAAAGAAAGGTGGCATTACTGTTGTCCCTAATGAAAACAATGAATTGATACCTACTAGAACGGTCACGGGGTGGAGAGTGTGCATTGACTATAGGAGATTAAATGAATCCACTCGTAAAGATCACTTCCCCCTTCCCTTCATTGATCAAATGATAGAAAGATTAGCAGGTTATCATTTTTATTGCTTTCTAGATGGGTATTCAGGGTATAACCAAATAACTATTACACCAGAGGACCAAGAGAAAACTACTTTCACTTGCCCTTATGGTACATTTGCCTTTAGACGAATGCCATTTGGATTATGTAATGCCCCTGTCACTTTTCAAAGATGCATGGTAGCCATATTCCATGACATGATAGAGAAAGTTTTAGAAGTTTTCATGGATGATTTCTCTGTTTTGGATCCTCATTTGATATATGTTTATCTAACTTGGATTTGGTGCTGACATGATGCGAGGAGACAAATCTTGTATTGAATTGGGAGAAGTGTCACTTCATGGTCAAAGAAGGTATATTCTTGGGACATAAGATATCCGAAAAGGGTATTGAAGTAGACCGAGCAAAAATCCAAGTGATACAACAATTGCCGCCTCCAACAACAGTGAAAGGAATCCGAAGCTTTTTGGGCCATGCAGGATTTTATCGTCGATTCATTAAGGATTTCTCAAATATTTCTAAACCTTTATCTCATTTATTAACTAAAGTGCACCTTATGAATTTAATGCTGATTGTGTGCAGGTATTCGAAATTCTCAAGGAGAAACTGGTAACAACACCGGTCTTGGTAGCACCTGACTGGGAGTTACCCTTTGAATTGACGTGCGATGCGAGTGACACAGCCGTAGGAGTTGTCTTAGGTCAAAGGAGGAACAAGGTATTTCATACCATATACTATGCTAGTCGCACTTTGAATGAAGCACAAATGAATTATGCCACTACTGAAAAAGAGCTACAAGCCATAGTTTTTACACCGATCATGCTGCACTTAAATACTTACTTGCAAAGAAAGATGCCAAACCACGCTTAATTAGGTGGATATTGTTGTTGCAAGAATTTGACTTAGAGATACGAGATAAGAAAGGTGTAGAGAATGTGGTAGCGGATCATTTGTCTTGAATAGACAATGAAGAGAAAAAAAATTGAAAGTGAGATAAGAGAAATTAATGAGACATTTCCTGATGAGCAATTGTTTAACGCTGACATTCTACCTTGGTATGCAGATTTTGTGAACTATATTGCTAGTGGTATCCTCCCACAAAATCTATCTTTTTATCAAAAGAAAAAATTCTTTTCTGAGGTTAAACATCTTATGTGGGAGGAGCCATATTTGTTCAAAGTTTGTGCAGATAACATCATAAGAAGATGTATTCCCGAAAGGGACATGCAATCTATCTTGAAGCAATGCCATGGTGGAGAGATAGGTGGGCATTTTGGCCCAACCAAAACAGCTGCTAAGGTACTTGACTCTGGCTTCTATTGGCCAACGATGTTTAAGGACGCATTCAGGTATGTCTCTACTTGTGATAGATGTCAAAGGGTCGGTAATATCTCTAGGAGAAATGAATTACCTTTAAACAATATTCTCGAATGCGAACTTTTTGATGTATGGGGAATAGATTTTATGGGACCTTTCCCAAGCTCATGTTCAAACAAATACATACTTGTCGCAGTGGACTATGTGTCAAAGTGGGTTGAGGTGGAAGCCTTACGCACAAATGATGCTCGAGTGGTTGTGCAATTTTTGAAAAGAAAATTTTTTACTTGTTTTGGCACCCCTCGAGCAATTATTAGTGATGTGGGCACTCATTTTCACAACAAACAATTTGAAAATCTTTTGAGTAAATATGGTGTCACCCACAAAGTGTCTTCACCTTATCACCCACAAACCAGCGGACAAGTAGAAGTTTCAAACCGAGAGTTAAAACGTATTCTAGAAAAGACTGTGACTCTAAGCCGGAAGGATTGGTCCTTACGCTTAGACGATGCATTATGGGCTTATCGAACTGCTTTTAAGACACCTATTGGCACATCACCTTATAGGTTGGTATTTGGTAAGGCATGTCATCTACCTGTTGAACTTGAGCATAAAACATATTGGGCTATGAAATGGCTAAACTTTGATTGTCATGTTGCAGGTGAAAAACGTCTTTTACAGCTAAATGAGATGGAGGAATTTAGGAATCAGGCATATGAGAATGCAAAGATTTACAAAGAAAGAACCAAGAAGTGGCATGATTCTCATATACAAAGAAGGGAATTCAATGAGGGAGATACAGTACTCTTGTTCAATTCCAGATTGCGACTCTTTCCCTGTAAACTACGTTCTCGGTGGTCGGGACCATTCACAGTCTCCAAGGTAAACCCAACTGGCGCTATTGAAATTACCGACCCCGAAAAGGGAACCTTTATAGTAAATGGGCAGCGGTTGAAGCACTACAACATCAATGAGAAATGCGAGATGTTAGCCTCTATCTGTTATCTTGATAACTAAGGAAACGGAGGTGAAAGTCCAGCTTGGGACAATAAATCAAGAACTCTTTCTTAACCCTTTGCTTTGTTTTATTTTAGTTCTTGTTTTCTTGATTTTGGCGAGACTCCATGCGTGCTGAGGAGCCATATTACCCAGTACCACCTCCAGAGCATGATGAGGACGACGATTACTGACGATCGTCGTTGAGGTATGTGCCTTGCCTTTGCATTTATTGTTTACCATACATTGAGGGCAATGCATGTACTAAGTTTGGTGGGGGGGGGGGGGTGTGTATTGGTTTCTGCTATTAACTTGCGTTACCTCCTTGCATGACTAATCTAGCATGAGTTTGCATGAGATTAGGTCGTTTTTGAGCAATTAAAATTTTTTTCTTGAAAATTAGTTCATCATTTAGAAATAATGAATTAGATCTGCAATGGTATTACATGATGATATTAATCCCCATCTCACCTTAAGTCTTGAAGATTTTTAACTTGTTTGTGAATATCTTAGGTTAAGTTAATATTTCAAAAATTGAGGAATATTTTGAGCACTTTTGGCTCATGATTGAGTGAATTGTATATTGGAACAATTGTGTTAACTATGATTTGTCTTGAGGATCTTGAAACACTTTAGAACCTACTTTAGAGCACTTTGAGGCGAAATTTTATAGTTAGGAACTAGACTTGGAAATGATTTAGGCGATCTTTGGACCGTTTGAGCCTTTCAAACTTACCACGTTGATATTAATCCCTAGTTCCTTAATTTGAGCCTAAATGATAAAAGAATGGAGTATGTTTGACATACTATTAGCCCCATTCAACATTCTTTGGCAACCTCATTATACCCACCTTCTTGAGCCTAAATGGAAGATTTTTATCTTGACCCAAAGGGAGTATAATGATTCTCATTAGATGCACTTGAATTGCTAAATTTTGATGAGCTTATTGAAAAAAATTTGAAGAATGAGAAAAGAAAAAGATAAGAAAAGCCTTGAAAAAAATGAATACATAAGACCCAAAGTGGCCAAGGCTATAAAAGAAAAAAGAAGAGAAGCTTAAAGTGTGCTAAAATTTTGAATCTTCAAAGATTATACTCTCTTCTTTGTATTTCCCTATTTTTTCTTTGAAGCCAACAACCTAGGCCAAACATTACAAGCTTTAAAAGACCTATTAATCCAAGTCTAGGGAATAACTACATTAGTGGAGAAGTGTTTGAAAAGTAGGCTTATGAAGTGTTTAAAAGAAAATCTTGATTTTGAGTTTAATAGCACTATTTGATCCTAAAAGTGTATATGAAACTCATGATTGACATGAACACACATGCACGTTCCGAATTTTGCGATATATTGCTTGGCTTGGGAGAAAACACTTCTTGTTAATTTTTGAATTGACTCATGGTTGGAGTGTTAGTGGGATTTCTGAGCTTTTACAATTGAGTTGCTAAGTTAATTCATTCAAAGTATTGATGATGAACTTTGCATTTTGATCTTAATGTTTGCTCGAGGACGATCAAATCTAAGTTTGGGGGAGTTGATAGGGTTGATTATTACGCATATTTAGGTCTTGATTTGTATATATATTCGTGTAGATTCCGTGAAGATGTTATGCTTTTTGGTATTTATTTGCTTGTTTCAGGAATCTAGGTGGAATATGGAAGAATTGAGCTACAAGGAAGAAAACGGATCAAATCAAGCCAATAAATGAGGAATTTGAGTTCTGGAACTCTCGATCGATCGAGACGGAGATTTTCAGAAAATAAAACTCTTGATTTGGTCTGATTTTATGGAAACAATTCCATATCTCCCATCCTCTATAAATAAGGAAAAGAGGCACGAAAATTGCAACCCCATATTCTGAAGAATAATTAGACCTAAATTATTCTTAGCCGCCTTTCATCCTCCCGGAACAAGAGAAGGTCGAAGAATCCTTTGAAGTGCAAGGAAGGAAGCGAGAGAAGAAAGATCGTTCAACGCACGGAGTCCTCCTACGTTTATCGTATTTCTAAACTCTAGATTAATTTGATTTTCATATTTAGTTGATGTTTTTGTGGTTGAGAAACGATTGAACATCTATTTGAATTTGATTTGAATTTAATCTGGTTTATTCTATCAATTTTAAGTGATTTTGTGTTTGATTCTTTGATTTGGTTGTGTTTAAGTGAATCAATATCATTTGTCCATGAATTATATGCTCCATTCTATCAAAGCTTATCTACCTTTGATTAAACTTGTGAATTGCAATTGAGATCGAGAGATAAAATTGTAATACGCTCAAATAATTCATGTTGTATGTTTAAGATTTAGATCGAGAGATTAAATCACATACGTGGTCACTTTAAATTGAACGATTTAAAGAATAACGGTTTTCATAGAGATTTATTCGGTATTAAATTGGTATTAGTGAACGAGAGTTAGTAGTGTCAATTTACTGCTAGTTTCAACACAGCTCGAGAGAGTGTATTGATTATATTCAGAAACCCGTCACCTTAAGAATTGATTGTTAAGAAGTTGTTTTAACAAACCAATCATTGACGATACATAATTGAACGAACATCTTGATAGATTTCTCGAGCGGAATTCCTTCGCCTCTTCAAAGGAATTGTGTTAGTTTTGAGTTTTTAATTCTTTAGTTTAATTCGTTAATTAATCATCTTTTTCGTAGGCTAAATATAATTTAACTAATTTTATTTGGTACTTATACATTAGTCCCTATGGGTTCGACATCCTTACTTATAATATCACTATACTAAAACTTGACACCGTGCACTTGCGGTAGAATCGCTACACTGAGAAATAATTGTTTAAAAAATAAGCGATCAAGATAAAAGCGATCAAGACCTAAATATGCGTAATAAAAACTTGATCGCTATTATTTTAAACAGTATTTTTGAGTGTAGCGATTGTGTACTGCAAGTGCACGGTGTCAAGTTTTAGTATAATGAAATTAGAAGTACGAGTGTCGAACCCACGAGGACTAGGAAATAAGTACCAAACTTCACTAGTTTAACTATATTTAGCCTACGAAAATTGGTTATAACTAATTAACTAATTTAACTAATTAACTCAATAATAAATCCAAACAAACGATAGAGAATGAAAATGAAATCAATAGAGACAATTATCAAGACTTTCGGTTCACCTATGTAATCCCCCACAATTCGCCTATTAGTTAAGAATTAATTCAAACAATCTAAGGTGACGAGTTTTCCTAATTCACTTGCTATACCTTGGTCCGGCTATAACAAATCTAATACTAACGTAATAATAAGTCACTCTCGTACCTTATTGAACAATTAATATTGTAAATCGATCTATGAAAACTTCTAGCCTTCGATTTTGGTAAATCTATTGCTATCACACATGTATTTGACTTTATCTCTCAATCTCAGTCTGAAATCCACGGCATAAATCACTATATCGAATTCCAATTTTATCTCTCGATCTCAATTGTAATTTAATATCATTCAAGGATGGTCAAACCCTTAAAAGCATGAAGAACAATGCTCTATGCACTTAGATAAATAAGAATCAATCAAAACATTAAAATTAAATCATGAGTTCATAACATAGGATTCCCTAACTTTTGACAACAAACTTAGCCTAGCAACATATTCAAAATCAAATGAAATATCATGTTTTTCAACATCAAAAGCATAAAGAAATTAAATAGAATCAAACAAATTTTAGAAATACGTATAAACTAGCGATGTTGAATCGCGTTGTCGATGCGTAACTCCGTCTCTCCCTTTGTAGTGCTGTACGTTCTTCTTCACCTCCTTGCTGCCGTGTACGTGAATTCTTCTTCAACAATCAGTTCTTGTTCTCACCTTCGTAACTCTTCTCCAGAATTCCTCCCGGTTATGATTTTCTTCCGTGCGTTCCCTCTCCTCACGTTTCTGATATCTGCTCTTCACGTAAATCTCTTCACCCTCACGTAACTCCTCTCAATCTCTTCACGTAAATCTCGTGCTTCTACGTATCTGTTGCTCTTTTGTACATGAGTTTTCTCTTCGCTTTTGTTCCTCCGTGTAATCTTTTTCCTGCTCACTTCTTCCCGTAACTCCTCACGTCCCTTATCTGTTTATTCTGCAGCTCGTTGCTTTTCTCTTTTGTTCCCAGTAAACTCTCCTCCGCCTTCACTCTTCGTCCGTCTCCCAATCTGTTGTCCACTCTCACGTTGCTGGTCACCTCCCAGAACTCCTCTCTTCTCTTTTCTTCCTCTTCTCTGGAGCACGTTCGCCTTCTTCCTTAATGTAAGGACCCCCCGTGCCCTTAACCCGTTATTAGTGTATTAAGCCATACCATTAGTGCATATAATCATACTATCATGGGGAAAACCATATGCAAGTGCAACACCATATGCTATCCAGAAAATTTCTTGCATTCAATCCACATAATATTCAAATTCCCCAACCAAGATTATTCATATAACATGCACCCTCATAATACACTAACATGCTCTTAGTTCATTTAGCAATTCCGTATTTAATTGCATGCAAACCATAAATGAATCGAGAAGAGCCGTAGCCCATTTATACATTCCATATACACGTAAAATGTACTCACATAAGAGCACCCAATGAACACGCGTGTATCTAATGTATAAAAGACTCTACCGGGTACCGTTACTGGCACTTCAATCCTGGAAGCACCTCCCAAGCGCAGCTCGATCTCAACTCTGGATCTATGCACTTATTCAACCAGCTCTGGTACCTCGATCCTAGAAGTACCTCAAATCAACAGCCCGAGCTCAACTCTAAAGCTGCTGCTACACCTGTAACACCTGCCCCAACAGAGACAGCCCCCACACGGGGTGAGCATATCAATACCACCAATCCAATAATCATAATATTGCAATTCATAATTTACAGAATGTAAATGCCATAATTTAAATGATACTCCGTAGATGGTAACACCCTCATCCGGGATCCCCTGTATTGTCCATGTTCTCAAAACAATCAAACTCGTCAAATTCCCAAAGCCAGTTAATCGCCACGTAGATTAACTAATACCGTTCTATTATGCCAGTTCCATAATCAATATGGTAAAATCATTATATAAAAGACCGTAGATCTCACATATATCTAACCAATGATTCCATGTTCCTATTTCATTGTTCGCTCTACAATAGCGGCATTCTAAACCCCGCGCACGCTCAACAATAGCGGCATCATAACCGATGGTCGCTCAACGGCGACAGCATCCCAAATCATTGCTCGCTCAATAGCGGCACCATATGGTTCCCAATGTATAATCCATTTGACGCAAATACCATTTACCATGCATATCGTTATCCATTTATAGCAAGTATCATGCACCATGCATTTCAATACCTATTCGATACAATTACCACGTGCCACATATTTCAATGTCCATATAATGTAATTATCACACACCATGTGTTCCAATGCCCATTTAATGCAATTATCACATACCATGCATTTTACAGTTGCAACATTATAATAGGCTATGCTCGTACGTCATACGTACCTTAGAATTCCGTAGTCCATGTCAAGCCTGGGTTGAGTTCCATGCCCCGAGAAACATGTGCTAAAACACATAAATATTTCACAATTAAACATATGCATGCAATTACGTGCCCTAGTACGATCACAACACCAAATCGTATCGTCAATCCATGACGATAACCAAATTATAAAAGTTCCCGGCTAAGCATGCATAATACCCCAAAAATATTGTCAATCCATGACAATTAACCTTTTAAAATAACCCGGGGCGAAGCATGCAAGACACCCAAAAAGAGTCAAGAAACAACAAAAGGGGCACCAACATACTGGCCATCTCGATCGATCGAAATTTCATCTCGATCGATCGAGAACCACCCTCCGATCGATCGGTCAAAATACCGATCGATCGGTCAACTGTTCCAAAGCCACTAAAAACATTCTGCCATGCTCGATCGATCGAAAATATTTTCGGATCGATCGAGCAGCCCTGTAAACGCGAGAAACCTCCAAGAATGAGCTCCTTTCAACACCAAATCACCTATAACTCAAACCCACTTCAATTTACAACATAAAACCAACCAAAAACCATCTAAACACTACAAAACCTAACCCCCAACACATACAACAATGTTAGAACAAGATCTACCCCTTGAACCCCAAGATACAACACCAAAACCAACCAATATGCAACAAAACTTTGCTAGGTTGGTAGCTTACCCTTTGAGCTTCAAGATTCTAGCAAGAAATCATGAAAATGGCTCTTTTCCAAAGCTTTCTCCTTCCTTTCATGTTGAGGAACGAAAATGGTGGGTTTGGATGAGGTGATGGCAAGGTCAAGACATAAAGGTGATAGAATGGGGTGGATGGGATGTAAAGGAGGGGGAATGGTTCTTTTAATATTTTTATAACATGTATTAGATAATTGTATGGTATGAAAATTATGTCCAACATGACATTTCAAAACCCCTCTTCCAATTATGCATTAAGACTCACATTAGTCATGTTTTAATTAAATAATTAAAACCCACTCCGATCAAATCATACCAATAACCAAAATTCCCAACATGCAACGAATGCATCCCGGATCCCGATTCTCACCAAAAAAACCTAAATCATAGGTTTTTCACCAAATTGAGAATACAATCTCGACCTTTGGATCCAACGATCCTAAATGCCTGATTTAACAAACTCGGGAGACCAAAACCACAAATAATTCCTAATTGCCACTATAAAAAAAATCCATTAAGGATTAATAACCCTCCGGGATTAACACTAATAATCCCAGGACATCACAATTATCCCCCACTAATAAAAATTGCGTCCTTGAAATTTGCATCGGTGTACTCCACGTAACACCAAGGCTACACCAACCAAAATAAAACCACGACCTCGATTCTTGACCACATCCGAATCGAATTACCAACGCGAGTACACTAATCTCACACCAAGCTTTAAAATAGAGCAAACCCCCAAACCACATAAAACCCCAAAGACAAGAACATACCTCGATGCGAGTCATCCCAGAAGTCAGTCTACCACGACTGCAAATCAAATCAATCAAACGACTGCGAATCAAACAGTCATCCTTAGCTCTGACATAGATATCATGGCATGATATCTTCACCACTTGCCCACGATGTTCAACACATCGTTGCGAAGGAAACCACTAGTATACAACCGTATACTTACAATAAATACGGTTCCCGCTTTCTACACTAACCCCGTCGAAAGAGTAGTTGCACCACTTGCCACTCGGGTCGGTAGCTCTCGGCCACCGATCCGCACAAAATACCTCTCATAAGATGTTCACTTCCGAAAGTTCCAAGAACCACATCTCGGTCAAAATACACAATCGAGACTCCACGAGGTCTCAAACTCTAAAAGAACAAACAGGAAATCAAAAGCAAACACGGTACCTGTGCCGTCAACGACACTCACCAAATCCAGATCCTGGCCATCCCGTGTTTACCCTTGGATTTAATAACCCTAAAAAATGGGGAGGCTATCGAATTAACCAGCAAAAATTACCATGGTCCCAAAACACGACAATCCCTCCTCAGGGGAAGTCAACTGGACCTCACGATTATTCCTCAGAATATATCGTGCCATCGGGATTACCAATCTCAGGGTGCCACAATCTCGCCGGGATTCATTCATCCAAGCATATAAATCCGACGTTCAATAAGGAACAAAATGAAGTTGGCATTCGTATACACACACGGTATACATGCCCATGCACCAACACAACATGCATACTCAAGGCAATAGACTCGGGTATCTCCAGTCATACCCAAGTCCCAAAACCAACTGTCAAACCTTGATTATTCTCACTCCACGGAGAATGATGGTTGACAAACAAAACCAAAGGGTGTGATTTCAACATCAACATCAACATCAACACCACACGAACCAAAACAACGAATCTCCCATAAGACTCAACTAATAGTATAACAATACCGCCTTCCTCACAAGGAAAATGTCATGAACTCATGACCCTCCAACTTATAACTGCCATTCGGAAAACCTGGATATATTTATATCAAAATATATCCCGGAACCAACAAAAGATGACTGATTCAGAATAGCGCATCCCTGCAACTATTACCAATCTGAAACCCGTATACTCCATGTATACTCATCCTAAAGATGCTCTGTACTAATATCATAGTACTCCCCAAAACCGAGCATTTCCCCGGAGACGTATCCTCGAACGTCTCACCGGAAGTACGAAGCCATCACATAGTCCAACACTAGTAGGGCTTACCACGGTTGATTCACAATCAACCCTCAACCAATACCAGTTGTCTCCATGACAGCACCATCCAAATCTCTCCAAGAGATAAAATCAATATAGTAGTGTCACCCCACTAACTATATCTCACAGCCCATTGTGACTCCCATTGCATGCCATATGCAAGAATGCTCAACCAGAGCTAACAACGACTCGTTGACACTCACGCTTGTACTCCCAACCAAATTGAGCTGTCCCAAAACAAGTCCCTTGAAACATTTGACGTATAAACGTCTCCGTGAGGTACTCCCTGCCTCAATCATCATGCCACAAGGAGACTACAAAAGTCTACCAAACCCCTCATCGTATCACCATACGATTCACCCAGCTCGAATCTGACGAGCAGTATAATGGCTATCACAAGCACACTAAAGTACTACAACAATACCTGGCTAACGATTTGTTGGCCCCATAAGCTCATACCAACCTATCAATGTGACACACGCCCCATCCCGGTATACCATACCGTACAAACCATTAGAGTTGTGGGTCATCACCCAACATATATCTAAAACACCAAATCACAATGGACAACCCAGTGTCCTGGCTCAATTACGATGCAATCCTAATCCATTAGGACTTATTCCACACCCTCAGGGTGGGTGTGATCGTGCCTACATACATCACAACAACATGCGAGTAGTTTCCTCAATGACTACTCTTACCACCAATCACTTGGCCTTAGCCAATCCAGCGAGTATACCTGGAGGGTATCATTACTCGAAAATATTTACCTGTAACACGTGATGCGGTACCCTCACCTGTACAATGCATCCAATAATCCATCGAGCAATCTGCTCGGCGTAATGGTCTTGTCAACTAGTGACCCAGACACTACCATGTGCTCACTATCGGCACTCAAACCATACAACCAAATACATAAACATGAATGCATTATTCACCAAGACGACGCCACGCATCCACATAAACATCCCAAATAACAACGTCAAACATATGACGATACCCGTCGATATACGACACTCATAATCCCATCGTCAAACACATGACGGTATAAAACAACACATAATATTCACAATAATGATAACAAAAGTAATATGTCATACCTCATCGCTATCAAGATATCAGAATACCTGTATCCATCGTCCCCCAACGGTACACAAGCAGCACCCATCGCTCGTAGGCGGCATAACCCAGTGCTACGCACATAGCGGTATAACACATCGCTATAGGATCAGCGGCATAAAACATCGCTATAGATATCCGGCGGTATGAACCATCGCCATAGATGTAGCGGAATGTACCATCGCTATATGATACCTGGTGGCATGAACCATCGCCAATAGATGTAGCGGAAAGACCCGTCGCTATATAATACCTGGCGGCAAGAATCATTGCCAATAGATGTAGCGGAAAGACCCGTCGCTATATAATACCTGGCGGCAAGAACCATCGCCTATATATGTAGCGGAATGAACCATTGCTAAGAATACCCGGCGGCACAAACCATCGCCAATAGAATAGCAGAATGATATCCCTCGCTATAATATGACAGCGGTCGTGTTCTTCGCTTCATATGAGCGGCAAATATCTTCATCGCTACCTCGCTTCGACATACCAGCGGCAAATAATATCCCTCGCTACAATATGACAGCGGTCGTGTTCTTCGCTTCATATCAGCGGCAAATATTCTCTCATCGCTACGGTATGACAGCGGCACCATTACTCCTTGTTTTAATCATGACAGCGAAAATACCCCTCGCTTTACATGGCAGCGGAAATACCCCTCGCTAAGATATGACAGCGGTCGTGTTCTTCGCTTCATATCAGCGGCAAGTATTCACATCGCTACGCCATGAAGCGGCAAGTATTCACATCGCTACGCCATGCATGCAACCGTAATGCATAACCCGTATTCCGATAAACATCGCCATGAGTGTATTTTAATGCACCTCGCTTCAACTGTGACATGCGGAATTTTACCATCGCTTCAACATTTAGCGGCAAAGCATTAAAATCATCACTCCGATATATATGCAACCGTAATGCATAATCCATGTCTCATAAGACCCTGCAACCACCATGGTTAGCAATAACATATTCCAATGATGAACACATATCATAAATGCACATAAGTAATATAGCAGTGCCACGTAACACTAACTACCATCATGCATAAGTATGTGCTTCTCATTCCCATTAACATGTTCCTAGGCCCTCAACAGCCCCAAAGAGCTAACCACTGCTCTGATACCACTAATGTAAGGACTCCCGTGCCCTTAACCCGTTATTAGTGTATTAAGCCATACCATTAGTGCATATAATCATACTATCATGGGGAAAACCATATGCAAGTGCAACACCATATGCTATCCAGAAAATTTCTTGTATTCAATCCACATAATATTCAAATTCCCCAACCAAGATTATTCATATAACATGCACCCTCATAATACACTAACATGCTCTTAGTTCATTTAGCAATTCCGTATTTAATTGCATGCAAACCATAAATGAATCGAGAAGAGCCGTAGCCCATTTATACATTCCATATACACGTAAAATGTACTCACATAAGAGCACCCAATGAACACGCGTGTATCTAATGTATAAAAGACTCTATCGGGTACCGTTACTGGCACTTCAATCCTGGAAGCACCTCCCAAGCGCAGCTCGATCTCAACTCTGGATCTATGCACTTATTCAACCAGCTCTGGTACTTCGATCCTAGAAGTACCTCAAATCAACAGTCTGAGCTCAACTCCAAAGCTGCTGCTACACCTGTAACACCTGCCCCAACAGATACAGCTCCCACACGGGGTGAGCATACCAATACCACCAATCCAATAATCATAATATTACAATTCATAATTTACAGAATGTAAATGCCATAATTTAAATGATACTCCCTGGATGGTAACACCCTCATCCGGGATCCCCTGTATTGCCCATGTTCTCAAAACAATCAAACTCGTCAAATTCCCAAAGCCAGTTAATCGCCACGTAGATTAACTAATACCGTTCTATTATGCCAGTTCCATAATCAATATGGTAAAATCATTAAATAAGAGACCGTAGATCTCACATATATCTAATCAATGATTCAATGTTCCTATTTCATTGCTCGCTCTACAATAGCGGCATTCTAAACCCCGCGCACGCTCAACAATAGCGGCATCATAACCGATGGTCGCTCAACGGCGACAGCATCCCAAATCATTGCTCGCTCAATAGCGGCACCATATGGTTCCCAATGTATAATCCATTTGACGCAAATACCATTTACCGTGCATATCGTTATCCATTTATAGCAAGTATCATGCACCATGCATTTCAATACCTATTCGATGCAATTACCACGTGCCACATATTTCAATGTCCATATAATGTAATTATCACACACCATGTGTTCCAATGCCCATTTAATGCAATTATCACATACCATGCATTTTACAGTTGCAACATTATAATAGGTTATGCTCGTACGTCATACGTACCTTAGAATTCCGTAGTCCATGTCAAGCCTTGCTTGAGTTCCATGCCCCGAGAAACATGTGCTAAAACACATAAATATTTCACAATTAAACATAGGCATGCAATTACGTGCCCTAGTACGATCATAACACCAAATCGTATCGTCAATCCATGACGATAACCAAATTATAAAAGTTCCCAGCTAAACATGCATAATACCCCAAAAATATTGTCAATCCATGACAATTAACCTTTTAAAGTAACCCGGGGCGAAGCATGCAAGACACCCAAAAAGAGTCAAGAAACAACAAAAGGGGCACCAACATACTGGCCATCTCGATCGATCGAAATTTCATCTCGATCGATCGAGAACCACCCTCCGATCGATCGGTCAAAATACCGATCGATCGGTCCACTGTTCCAAAGCCACTAAAAACATTCTGCCATGCTCGATCGATCGAAAATATTTTCGGATCGATCGAGCAGCCCTGTAAACGCGAGAAACCTCCAAGATTGAGCTCCTTTCAACACCAAATCACCTATAACTCAAACCCACTTCAATTTACAATATAAAACCAACCAAAAACCATCTAAACACTACAAAACCTAACCCCCAACACATACAACAATGTTAGAACAAGATCTACCCCTTGAACCCCAAGATACAACACCAAAACCAACCAATATACAACAAAACTTTGCTAGGTTGGTAGCTTACCCTTTGAGCTTCAAGATTCTAGCAAGAAATCATGAAAATGGCTCTTTTCCAAAGCTTTCCCCTTCCTTTCATGTTGAGGAACGAAAATGGTGGGTTTGGATGAGGTGATGGCAAGGTCAAGACATAAAGATGATAGAATGGGGTGGATGGGATGTAAAGGAGGGGGAATGGTTCTTTTAATATTTTTATAACATGTATTAGATAATTGTATGGTATGAAAATTATGTCCAACATGACATTTCAAAACCCCTCTTCCAATTATGCATTAAGACTCACATTAGTCATGTTTTAATTAAATAATTAAAACCCACTCCGATCAAATCATACCAATAACCAAAATTCCCAACATGCAACGAATGCATCCCGGATCCCGATTCTCACCAAAAAAACCTAAATCATAGGTTTTTCACCAAATTGAGAATACAATATCGACCTTTGGATCCAACGATCCTAAATGCCCGATTTAACAAACTCGGGAGACCAAAACCACAAATAATTCCTAATTGCCACTATAAAAAAAATCCATTAAGGATTAATAACCCTCCGGGATTAACACTAATAATCCCAGGACATCACACTTAATATATTTGCTGCCCTTTTTTTCACGTAACTCCCCCTCTTCTTAAACTCTCATGCTGCTACTTTTTAGTCTGTTCTTATCTTCTGAAGGTTTATCTTTCACGTACGTGAGCCCCAGAATCCCGTAAACTCTTTTCTCTTCTCTCTTTTTTTTCTGCACGTCTCACTTTTCAAATCTGATATGGCAATCCACGTCTCTTATCTCTTCGTTTAACTCCTTGCTGCTTACGTAAATGGTATAAGTAATGTGTCCCACTTGATTTCCTTACTTGTCCGATAATATTCGGTTGTGCTCGGTTTGGTCCTTTTTCATTAATTAAAGCTTCTTTGCTCCATTTTTATGCATTTGGACCTGGATTCCTGAAATATACAAATATATACCAAAAAACGTAATATTTTCCAGGAATCACTATAAAATTGCCCCTAATTATATATCAAATTAAGTGTAAAAATCAAACTTATCAACTGTTACCCATCTATCTCCCAAATTTCTTTAAATCTTTCTTATATCTTGATTATACCTTACGCCCTAAGGTAGGAAACGAATTAGTAGCTTGCAGATTATCCTCGCCTGAGGGGCTGAGGTTGGATGGTGAGGAGCCATTCGTAAAACAGTCTAGGGGCAGTAATTTTCCGACTGGTGGCATTGCAAACCCACTTCACCCGGTGCCGTTATGGTCGAAGTGGTATATTTCAGTTTGTTAAAATTTTATTGTAATACGGAAGCATGCTGTGTCTGTTATTTATTTTTAACATGATCTTCAAATCGAGTTTTGAATTATAATTAGAAGAACGTTATATGAGCTGTGAGTCCTTTGCAAAAGTATGCTCTAAATGCTACTTTTTGGTGAATATTAGGATAAAGAAGATGATAAATAGTATATATAGGCATATTTGTTCTTTAAACATTTTCGTAGGGTTAAGAATGCAATTTTATTAAAAGTTGATTGTACCACGTGTACCACTTGGACCACATGGGGTTATTGTTGTCATTTCAACCAAGAGTGGACCTAAATGAACTAAGGTTTTTTAGCTGGACTATGATGAATTATGTTTCAGAAAACGATATCGGCCCACAATTTTCCCATTATTTAATCTTAAAAAAGCCGTAATTTTGTTATGGGCCAAATGTTACAAAACAGGCCTTATTGTTTCTTCCAATTTGGGCCTAACAGCTCAAGCTAAAGATCCACGAAACCCAATTAGTGAATCATCATCGTCGTCCAAATCGAAGGACACTCCATCCTGCAACGACTCCATTGTCAAGAATCTGCGTTTGCATCTCCTCATCTCTCACGTTAACGGCGGCAGAAAGATGACGATTTCTCACTTTTTCAACTGTGCAATCCTGAAGTTTGGCCTCACGCCGTTTACTACTCTGCCACCCCCTTGTAAGCCTAATCTCTCTGTTTTCCCTTTTTTCTACCTTATTCTGTAATAACCTTAGTTAGATCTCTTTGTTATAAAAATGGGAGTTTTCTTGTTATATCGATGTATTTGAGTTCCTTATGCGTGTATTTTGGATGGTTTGCAAATTGTGCTGTCGTTGTTAATTAGTGGAAAAAGTAGAGTTTGATGCAATTTTGCTTTTGTTGTTTTTAGATTTTCAATGTGATAAAGGAAAATCAATCCTTATTGATGGTTTTCGATCTATATGAATGATCCTGATGTTCAGCATGAAAGTTTGTGAATTTTATTCTATATCAGGTTTATGTTCAGTCTTTGATTGAGCTGCGGAAATCACTGCTTTGGTTTGATCTTTGAATTCAAATGTGGGTTCTAGAATTTGTGTATATTTGATTTTTTATTGAGTTGATTTAGCTTGCCAATTCAACGGAAGTTCATTCTTACTGAGTTGATTCTATGCTGTGTGTAATCACATTAAGCGAACGAATTTTCAGTATTGTAAGATTTTTCTGCCACACAAATGTGATTGTTAAATTGCATATGTAAACGGAAAGGGGGTTGTTAGGGAATAACAATTGTCCATGCTAGCTTAATATTAAAATTTGATGTTTGAATTGCTCTACTACTTACAATATTGAGTTGCAATGATGCAACGAGCTATAGTTTTCGGTGAAGTGGCAGTTGGTAAGTCCGGATCATTGTATTGACTTGTTTTCTTCCACAGATCTGAGTATGATACAATTGGCACTTCAATTAAAGCAGCTTTTGTTCATCTCATGACGACATTAGTTAAGGTTGGTCTTTTTGGTCGAGCTGTTTTAATGCAATCCCATTTATTTTCTTCATTTTCTGACATTCTTATTCGTGTATTTTATTCCGCAGCTTGTTTGTCTTGCCACGTTTCTCAAGGTATCTGAAAGTGACAGTTTTGATCCATATCAGGTATTCTAAATCCATATGTTAATGTTTTCTTCTCATAGTTATCAGTGACCCCTGTGTCCTTGGTTGAAAACTTCTGCTATCATGTAACTGCCAGTCGAAACCGCTGTCAAAATTTTGGATTCTTTCATAATCAACACAATGGAGGTCTCCAGGTCTATTTTTCCCATGTCCACGAGAACACATTTGTTCTAAATGTTAATTTTATAATCCCATTAATCCTAAAACACTACTTAAACGTTGCCGTGTCACACAATGAGTAAACTTTTAGTGTGAGACATTAATCAGTCTTTTGATTTGTAATATTGTGTGCCGAATTTTAACATGGGAAATGGCTAAATTGATTCTTTGAGAAAGTTTGGACAATCAACCTTATGTAGGTTATATTGTGTTTCTCCCCTCATTTTCTGTGTTTTCACTTTCGATGATAGGATGAGATTTGAAACTATTTTTTAGGTTGTTTAGAATATTTTTCCTCGTAGGAGACTATGAATAATGATAATTTGCTTGCACCTCATTTAGAAGAGCCTTGCTTACAAAATCTTGAAGTACTTTTGTTAGTTTCTCTATCTCTCTCTCCCTCAGGAATTGATGAAAGCTCTGATTGAGTTCATAGATGTTGCTGGACTTTATTTTGAACACGGCTGACTCACAGAAATATCTACCAAATCACAAATTCCAAGCTGTTGGACTTGGTAAGTACGAATATCCTCATCACTACTTTGTTACGTTGTGTAGAAAACACGTTTTCTTCTCAAAGTTTTAAGGTTGAGCGATAATGTTTTCTGTTATATTTAGACTTAATATTAACTAATGCTATAGAATATTACTTGTTTGCCCTTGTTTCTTGCTTTGATTTTTTCAGGTGCATCTAGACCTTCCAACACAAAGCAAATTACACGGCTGGGATCTCTTCTTATTCATTAGGTTATAAAGGAAGAAGGCAGCCGATTAGAAAGAGGGGAGAGGGAGAAATCAGAGGATGGAGGAGCGGTTTCTACCGAGCGAGAAGAAAAGAGCGAGATCAGTTTCTTGAGGAAGAAGAACTGGCAGCTGCGTTTCTTGCTGGAGATCGTGTGATCACTGTGAAAGACAAGAGTGGGGAATACAGATTGAGAGCATATACACTCTGTAAATATCTTGTGAGTTTTCTTGTGAGAATTGGGAGATATCTTGAGTGTTGGAAATCTATAACAACTCTTGGTTTGGTGATTAATGAAATCCTCCCCCCTCCCATGGATGTAGGCCAGGTTTGAAGGCCGAACCACGTAAATCCTGTGTCGTATTTTTCCTTACTGTTTCTGCTATTTCTTACTGCTTATGATTTAATTTTCTGTGATGTGCGTGCATTTATGATGATCAAAAGGATATAAGTGTTGTCTGTATGCATACGTTTTGATTCAAGAAATGCATGATGTTGTGTATTGTTATGTGCTAGAGTTTTGTCACTGATATTGCCGTGAGCTCTCACAAAGAAGGTTGCTTACTGTCTGTGCTCTGTTTTATGTTCATATGCGTTGGGATGTCTGTCACTAGTGTGTGAAATTCTGATTTAAGAATTCGTGTGACTATGGTGCAATCTGGTTTATATTAAATCCGATTAAGAAAGTTGAATTAAATTCAAGATGCATTAGTAGGTTGTGTGTTCAGACGAAATCTTGAAAGGATTTAATAGGTAACAAATCATTATTGCACATAAAGTCAGATTATGAGTTTAGGACAGATACATCTAAGCTGTATTACCAGAAATAAATTCTTGGCTTTGAATGTGGAGTTCATTGCCAAGAACATAGATATATTGAATAGGATTGGTGTGATCGGATCGGTTGGGTTTCACAACAATTGGCGCCGTCTGTGAGAACGAATCCACGACGATGGGATCCACCAAGTTCGATATAGAGAAGTTTTCTGGGCAGAGCGATTTTGGATTATGGAGAATCAAGATGCGAGCAATCTTGGTGCAACAAGGAACAGTAGACGCACTGAAAGGAATAGAGCACTCCCTGCCACCCTATCTGAAAAAGAGAAGTCGGATATCTTAGACAAGGCTCATAGTTCAATAATATTGAGTCTTGGTGATAAGGCGCTCCGAGAAGTGGTGGGGGAAAAGTCAGCAAGCGTTGTATGGACAAAGTTAGAGCAGCTGTATATGACGAAATCTTTGGCGAATCGACTCTACATGAAGCAAATGCTTTATTCATTCAAGATGACGGAGGAAAAATCAGTCTCGGTACAGATTGATGACTTCAACAAGATCATTGATGATCTCAATGATCTTGAGAACATAGATGTGAAACTTGAGGATGAGGACAAAGCTTTGCTGTTATTGAACTCGATTCCAAAGTCATATGATCATTTCAAGGATGCTATGCTCTATGGAAGGGATCAGACGATATCCCTTGAGGAAGTCCAGTCAGCGATAAGAGCCAAGGAATTGCAGAGGAAAATTGATGGGAAGGAAGAAAGTACTGGGGACGGTCTATTCACGAGGGGCAGACCGGAAAAAGGTGACCAACACAGTCAGAAGTGGACCAAGAAGGCTAGATCGAGATCGAAATCTAGTCTTGCTAAAGGTGGCAATGGAAAAGCAGGATATAAATGCTATAATTTCCACAAGGAAGGTCACTTCAGGAGAGACTGTCCGGAAAGGGAAAAAGATCAGGAAAAATCGAGTAACGGGGATAATGCATCGGTAGTGTCAGATGAATATGATTCAGCAGATGCATTAGTAGTGGACCAAACAGAGGCCAATAAAGAATGGATATTAGTTTCAGGTTGCAGCTTCCACATGTGCCCCAACAAGGACTGGTTTGAGACTCTCGACCGGGCCGATTGTGGACTAGTGTTGCTTGGGGAGAACAAAGGCTGCAAGGTTATTGGGATTGGTTCCATTAGGCTAAGAATGCATGATGGTACAGAAAAACTCCTGCAAGAAGTGAGATACATTCCAGAACTCAAAAGAAATCTAATTTCCTTAGGCACACTAGAGATGAACGGATACGCCTTTAAGGCTGAGAATGGATCACTAAAAGTGTTAAAGGGATCCCTAGTGGTGATGAAAGGAGTTAGGAAAAATGGATTGTATTCACTGTTAGGAAACACGGTAACACGTCACTCAGCCACCGTAAGTAAGACTAATCCCAGTGAAGCCAAACTGTGGCATAAGAGATTAGGACATGTGAGTGAAAGAGGTCTTGTAGAATTGTCCAAGCAGAATCTTTAATGTGAAAATAAAGTTGAAAACTTGGAATTCTGTGAACGTTGTGTGCCAGGAAAAGTCAAAAGGGTTAAGTTCAACACTGGAATTCATAAGACAGTTAGACATTTTGATTATGTACATGCAGATGTTTGGGGACCTACTAGAACTCAAACTCATGGTGGTGGGAGGTACTTCATGTCCATTGTGGATGACTACTCGAGGAGAGTCTGGGTCTTTGTATTGAGAAATAAATCTGAGGCATTTGGAAGATTTAGGGAATTGAATACAATGACCGAGACTAAGATGGGAACAAAACTTAAGCTTCTTAGGACAGACAATGGACTTGAATTTGTTTCCGAGGAGTTTAAAGAGTTCTGTAGAAAATATGGCATTACCAGGCACAAGAGTGTGGCCAATACCCCTCAACAGAACGGCCTAGCTGAAAGGATGGATAGAACTCTGTTGGAGAGGGCTAGATGCATGTTACTGAACGCTGGTCTTCCTAAGACTTTCTGGGGTGAAGCTGTGTCCACAGCTTGTTATTTGATCAACCGGTGTCCGTCTGCTGCTAATAATTTTAAGACACCGGTGGAGCTTTGGTATGGGAAACCAGCAGACTACAGCACTTTGAGAGTCTTTGGTTGTATGACATACGCTCACGTAAGGCAGGACAAGCTCGAGCCACGTGTTAAGAAATGCATCTTCATAGGCTATCCACCTGGTGTGAAGGGGTACAAGCTGTGGTGCCTTGAACTAGGAGAACGGAAGTGTTTGATTAGTAAGGATGTGGTCTTTGATAAATCAAAGATGGGATATCCAGCTACTAAAACACTAGATGAATCTAATGGCAAGAAGCGTCAGGATAAATCTCAGGTTGAGGTGGAGTTTCAAGGAACAAAAACTCCTTTGGATGTTTATCATGAAACTCAAGAAGAACCTCAAAGAGATGAGCAACAAGGTCAAGAAGCTGTTAACCAGACGAATGAATTATATTCATATGTTCGTGTAGGAATAGGAAAAGAAGAGCAGTTAGATCACCATTGAAGTATGGACACACTGATCTTATCTCTTATGCATTTCACGTGGTCGATGATATAGCCTATGTGGAGCCGGAGACATACAAGGAAGCCATGAGTGACAAGGACAGAGACCAGTGGACCGGTGAAATGCGAGATGAAATGACTTCCTAGTACAAGGATCAGACTTGGAAGCTTGTGGATCAGCCCAAGAATCAGAGAGTTGTGGGGTGTAAAAGGATACAAGGAAAAGGAAGGAATCCCAGGGATAGAGAAAGAGAGATGTATGGCCAGGTTGGTGGCCAAAGGATCTGCTCAAATTGAAGGGTAGGCTTCAATGAAATCTTCTCGCCCATGGTCAAGCATTGCCGGATGAGGTCGTTAATTGCCTTGGTTGCTCATTTAGACTTGGTGCTGGATCAACTGGATGTAAAAACGGGGTTTCTACATGGAGAGTTGAAGGACACTGTGTCATATGTGAGTACGGTGGATAGTACATTGTATGGCATGGTGGGTAATATACCTGATTTGGCTTATGCTGTGTGTGCCATCAGCATGTTCACGCCAAATCTAGGGAGAGACTATTGGGAGGCACTGAAATGGGCTCTTAGATATGTGAGAGATTCCGTTGGACTTGGGATAATACCCAAGGGGAAAGATAACGGAAGTGGCCACATAGTAGGATATGTGGACTCGGATTTTACAGGGATGATAGACACCAGGAAGTCCCTAACAGGTTATATAAGCTGGAAGGTCAATCTTCAATCAGTGGTAGCGTTTTCCACATCAGCTGAGTATATTGGTGTCACCGAAACCATAAAGGAAGCTATGTGGCTACGTAAGATGATTGAAGAGTTAGGTTCGCTTCGAGAAGCTATCAATAAGGGACTGGTGACTATGATGAAGATCCCTGCAAAGGACAATCCGATAGATAGGCTTACCAAAGCATTGCCCACAACTAAGTTCAGACATTGTCTGGACTTAGTGAATATCCGAAGGAACTGAAGCCCTTAGGGGCTGGTTGGAGGGGGGTGATCTCATAGGGTAGTTAATTTTAAGTCTAGGTGGAAATTTGTTATATTTAGACTTAATATTAACTAATGCTATAGGATATTACTTGTTTGCCCTTGTTTCTTGCTTTGATTTTTTCAGGTGCATCTAGACCTTCCAACACAAAGCAAATTACACGGCTGGGATCTCTTCTTATTCATTAGGTTATAAAGGAAGAAGGCAGCCGATTAGAAAGAGGAGAGAGGGAGAAATCAGAGGATGGAGGAGCGGTTTCTACCGAGCGAGAAGAAAAGAGCGAGATCAGTTTCTGGAGGAAGAAGAACTGGCAGCTGCGTTTCTTGCTGGAGATCGTGTGATCACTGTGAAATACAAGAGTGGGGAATACAGATTGAGAGCATATACACTCTGTAAATATCTTGTGAGTTTTCTTGTGAGAATTGAGAGATATCTTGAGTGTTGGAAATCTGTAACAACTCTTGGTTTGGTGATTAATGGAATCCTCCCCCCTCCCGTGGATGTAGGCCAGGTTTGAAGGCCGAACCACGTAAATCCGGTGTCGTATTTCTTCCTTACTGTTTCTGCTATTTCTTACTGCTTATGATTTACTTTTCTGTGCTGTGCGTGCATTTATGATGATCAAAGGGATACAAGTGTTGTCTGTATGCATACGTTTTGATTCAAGAAATGCATGATGTTGCGTATTGTTATGTGCTAGAGTTTTGTCACTGATATTGCCGTGAGCTCTCACAAAGAAGGTTGCTTACTGTCTGTGCTCTGTTTGATGTTCATATGCGTTGGGATGTCTGTCACTAGTGTGAAATTCTGATTCAAGAATTCGTGTGACTATGGTGCAATCTGGTTGATATTAAATCCGATTAAGAAAGTTGAATTAAATTCAAGATGCATTAGTAGGTTGTGTTCAGACGAAATCTTGAAAGGATTTAATAGGTAACAAATCATTATTGCACACAAAGTCAGATTATGAGTTTAGGACAGATACATCTAAGCTGTATTACCAGAAATAAATTCTTGGTTTTGAATGTGGAGTTCATTGCCAAGAACATAGATATACTGAATAGGATTGGTGTGATCGGATCTGTCGGGTTTCACAACATTTTCATTGTCTCAGTGTGATTGAATCGGAGAGCGGTATTATGCATGATGTAAAAAGAAAAACGTCTCTTGCTCTTGTGAAAATGAAATCATATAAAACCTTATCATTCTGTCTCGGATGTCTTTTATATCAAATAGATAATCGTTCAACTGGCCCATGCAAAAAACGAAAAAGGATGACCAGTTGTGATAAGTTAAAATGCTTCATCCTGCATCATTAATATACTATATGCTTATTTACGTTGGCGTATGCAATCCATTTCGATTTTGGAAGGTTGAGCCTTTGTCGACTATGTCCTCCATAGACTCAGGGACGAACCTATTCTTATAAATGGGTTGGCCTCAAATTTGTGGGCTTAACTTAACAGCCCCTTATCACAACAAGGCAGAGCTAACCCAACATTCTACTTTTCTCGAAAGGTCTTTATTTATTTTTTACCTTTATAAAAAACAATTAATTGCATTTGTTGTCCCCAAAAATTGCATTTTACACCCCAAAAAGTGCATTTTGCCCCCCTAAATTTATATTTTGATCCTTACATTTTTTTTTACCCTCCATTTTTTATGTTATTATTGTTTGCCACCCATGGATAAATGTTCTACATTCATAGACTGGCTCCTCTTGGGTCGGTGCCAGAGGCTTGGAATTTACTTGGGACTACATTTTTCAGGGTCTTGAAGCAAAAACAAGTCTGGTATTAAGTTGTTCCTCTCTTTATATAACAAAGTACTGTTTTTTGCTCAAAGTTTAATAGAGTCAGCTTTGTTTCGTATGTTCTGATTTTCAAATCATTTTTCCACCCATGATATTTCAGGTGTTGAGTATATATCACTTGCAGCATTAGGCTCTTTAATGTGCTTGAATCAGTTTCATGTTGAAAGGCGAAAAAGACCCCTGCAGTCACTTCAGGCCTTTACCTTGGGCTTCGGGAAAGACAAGCCCAAGCCTTTGATTCCTATTATATACGCATGCGCAGGAATTGTTGCCAGAATGCCATCAATCAGGAGGTGCCATTTTCTGCTACACTTGAAGTTAAATTTGTATCTATTCTTTTAAAAAACACCTCCTTCAAAATATCTGCTTATTGAATATCTTGCACATAGGGGTGTACAAAAAGACCTGACAACCCAACCCGCATTCACCCACCCTTAATCGCTGTTGGGATATGCCCTAAGACAAGTCATTAGATGATTGTTTATGACATACACTGTATTATGATTTTATAAATGGCAAGTCATTATTATATCTTATTCAAATATCTGTGCAATATGAATTGATATATAAGTTAATGTCCTTAGAATAATATTGTATTGTTCTTAAAGATTGTCCCTAGTCAAGTATTATCATGAATCGGGGTAATGATAATGCATTGAGACTAGTATGTTTTGATTGATGAATTGTTCATGGATATGAGATATCAAATCAACACATGGGTACATGTTAGAGAACAATGTACTGGACAATCCCACCATGAGAATGCTACATGGATAGTTATATGAGTCATAAGCAATTCTCATAGTGATAATTATGTATGTAATCCTTACGACTTGAGATCATCAGAGATCCCAACATAAGGAGTTATGTATCTTGATATTGTCAAACGTTACCTGTAACAGGGTAAACTATAAAGGCAAATATTGGATACACTACGAATTATGTAGAGGGATGTTGATTGATCAAGATATGATTTGTCCCTCCTATATAACAGGAGAAGTGTTTGGGCCCTTGATCAAGTAAGACTAAAATGCATGGCCATGCTCGAATGAGTCGATATATGATATCGAGCTTATTCGTTTATTCTAGTTCTACTTGGGGATCAAGAAATAAAGATTGAATATACAAATATAACTATTCCATGACTCGTGTTCAATCTAAACACATTGGACAAAGGGATTAAGTTACATGGTTAATATTATCACAAGTTCTTAGGTTATGTCGAGTCAATGAGATTCTTGTAATTTGGGTAGCCTTGATCTGTTGCTAGATACCGCTCATTGCTTGTGACATAAAATGAGATTTTATGTCACTGCCAACATTGTAAGATCCTATCGGGTCGCACAAAAGATTAAATCGAAAAGGGGAATTAAATTTATTGGATGAATTAATTAATTAAGAAGAGTCTTAATTATAAGATTATGAGGATTTAATTAAATCATGGGTTTGGGCCCATGAGACTTTAAGAAAGTCTCGAACCATTAATTAAATCTAATATATATATATATATAATCTAATAAGGTTTTGAGGAAATGAGGTGTTAATTTGTCTCAAAACCTAGTAGCCACCTAAAAGAAGCTCTCGGCCACCACCCAAAAACCGAGACATCACGGCCGCCGCCTTGATCTCGTTTGGTTTTCCGGCCATCTTCATTCGATTTAGAATCGTGTGTGGTTATTGTTCCGGTTTAAGAACGAGTCTAGCAACTTGTTCTTGAACTATCCCTTTCGATTTGATCGTGTGGATACCGTAGAGACAAAGGTGCAAACGTTTGTTTGTGACTCGTGGTGCTACAACGTGGAATCTGCTTCAAACACGCTACAAGGGTGAGACTCTTTTAATCATTCTGATATGAATACTCTGTATAGGTCCTCGGTTAGGAATCCATAGTTTTAATTTCCGCTGCGCACTTGTGTGTTGGATTCCTTACAGTGGTATCAGAGCCGTGTACAAAGCTCATATCGGAATTATATGGTTAATCGTTTAAATCATATTTAGAATTATATTGCATGCTTTAAAACTGTATAATCATATATGATATGAGTAAATCGAGTTTGTGAAAATCATCGTAAAATTATATATGATATGACAATTTATGTATACGATACATGAAGACGAAAAGCCGAGCCCATGGCTCTTGATGGTTCGGCCACCACCATAATACTTGACCCACGGCTGCCACATGAGGGCTATGGTTTTCGAACCCTTGGCTCGAGATGGTCTAGCCGTTGTGGCTCATGGTTGTGCATGGAGGTGTCGAAACATGGCTAGGGTTTAGAACCCTTTTGGCTCGATTAAAAGGTTGGCGGCTACCTCCACGTGAGAGCTAGGGTTTTTCGAACCCCTTGGCTCGAGATGGTCGAGCCGCCACCGTCATGAATCGTGCAATGAAAGGCTGAGCGTTATGACAAGGTTTCGAACCTTGTGGCTCGAGACGGCTAGGGTTTTGAACCCTAGCGGCTGCCGCATGGACACACGGACTTGGACCGTGTCTTGGACTAGGGTTTTGAACCCTAGGCTCATGCATGATTCAGTCATGTGGTTATGGTCTTAGAGCCCTTATGGTCCATGGCTTGTGACGCGCCAAGTATTCGTGGCATGTGATGTCCCGAGCGTACGATAATTTTCATAAAATTTTATTTTACAGTTTAATTAGAATTAAATTTTAAAATGTTTAGAATTTAATTAATTAAATGTTATAGCATGTTTTATGTGTTGTTTGAGCATTGTGCATAGTTATAACCCTATGACCTATTAGATAGGATTTTGTGAATGTTTGTAATTTATTACGGCCTACGAGTCGTACCTTCTCCATTTTTCCTAAATGTTATCCCCCCTATGTTCCCCTCGAATGTGACTCGAGGAATTCTCTATATCTTGTAAATGTTATATAGTATAGTTTATTTTATTGATGGAGATCAATGAAGATGGACCAAGGTGCCGGGAAGAGGAGGCCATACACAAAAGGGAGCCATAGAGGTGCTTGGAGAAGTTACCTTAGGTTGACCTTATAGTGTTTTCTCATTGGCTTGAGAAAATCATTAGTTGGGGCTATAACCATGTCACGTTTATTTTATGTTGATGTATGAGATGCATGTTTAATGTTTTATTTAATATTGATTCTTGATATTCATATATGTAGATATGTATATATTCATATATGTACCAGACATATTTTCAATATTAATAAAATCATGAGATCAATAAATCCCTCTTATAATATTAAGTTTCAAGATGCCTTCCAATTAAAAATACTCGTCAAGACTTCGATTGGACATGTGTGGGTTTGCCAAAGCAAAGCACCGTGACAATATTAGTAAGGCGCGAAAGGATAAAAGTGATATCCGTGTTATTTTAAAATTGAGTTCGACTTAACTAGCGTTATCTCAATAGGATTGGGAACCTAGAGGCATGGGGTTGGAAAATAATTCATTATATGAATTTGAACAAAGCGTTGTTCGTCCAACTCCAAGAATTGCATGTGATTGTAATTGACAAAGAGTTGTCTACCTAAATAACCGAGTCTTGGGCGATTAGCCAAAGCTAACTCAAGATTAAGTGAAATATGGATCTTGGCCCACTAAAGTTTTCGAGGGTTGATAATTTTAAACAAAATAGTGGGAGTGTCATTTAATATAAGACCATATTAAATTATTAAAATCATAAACTTATTTTGCATATTTATATTGTAGATATCCATGGCAACCAACAACGTTACAAGCACACTGTCATTGCGATCTGTCCTTGAGAAGGACAAACTTAATGGGACTAATTTCCTAGACTGGTATAAGAATTTGAGGATTGTCCTCAAACAAGAGAAAAAGCAATATGTCCTAGAGGAACCCTTACCTGCTGAGGAACCTCCCTTGACGGCTGCTAAAGCCGATAGAGATGCTTACAAGAAGCATCAAAATGACGCACTTGATGTTGGGTGCCTTATGCTTGCCACCATGAACTCTGAGCTTCAGAAGCAACATGAGGAAATGGAGGCGTTCGATATGATCGAGCACCTAAAGCAACTGTACCAACAACAAGCAAGACAAGAGAGGTATGACGTCTCTGAAGCGTTATTCCAGTGTAGAATGGTAGAAGGAAGCCTAGTTGGTACTCATGTACTCAAGATGATTGGGTACATTGAGAATCTGGAGAAGCTGGGTTTTTCCATTGGACCAAGAGCTGGCCACTGACGTGATCTTGCAATCGTTGCCTGAAAGCTTCAGTCAATTTGTCTTGAATTACAATATGATTGAAATTGAAAAGACTCTACCACAGTTGCTTGGCATGCTGAGAACTTTTGAAGCTAACAGCAAGAAGTCTAAGCCTACAAATGTTCTTATTGTGAATAAGAGCAAAGGAAAGACTAAAGCTAAAGGCTGCAAGAAGAACAAGAAAGTCCTTGTTAAGTCTAAGCCACATGCTTCTGCACTAAAGCCAAAGCGAGGAGTGGCAAAAGAGGGGAACTGTTTCCATTGCGGTCAGACCGGACATTGGAAAAGAAATTGCAAATTTTATCTGGAGGATCTTAAGAAGACGAAGGGAAGTGTGACTTCCACTTCAGGTATTTTTGTTATATAAGTCAATTTATCTACTTCTTAATCATGGGTATTAGATACTGGATGTGGTTCTCACATTTGTGTTAATGTGCAGGATCTCAAAAGGAGTAGGTTGTTGGCGAAAGGCGAGGTTGATCTCCGAGTTGGAAATGGAGCAAGAGTTGCTGCATTAGCAATAGGAGATTATTCATTATATTTGCCTTCTGGCTTAATTTTAGATTTAAAAGATTGTTATTTTGTGCCGTCGATTACTAAAAACATTATTTCTATTTCTTGTTTGGACAAGTGTGGATTTTCATTTATTATAAAGGACAATTGTTGCTCCATTTATTTAAATGATATGTTTTATGCTAATGCACAAATGATTAATGGTCTTTATATATTAAATCTTGATATGCCTGTCTATAACATAAATACTAAAAGGATTAAGAATAATGATTCTAATCCAACTTATCTCTGGCATTGTCGCTTGTGCCATATAAACGAGAATCGCATATCAAAACTTCATAAGGATGGAGTATTGGATTCATTTGATTTTGAATCATATGAAACATGTGAATATTGTTTAATGGGCAAGATGACTAAAGCTCATTTCAAGGGACATGTTGAAAGGACAAATGATTTATTGAGTCTCATACATAGTGATGTATGTGGACCAATAAGCATACATGCTAGAGGTGGTTTTCAATACTTCGTTACATTTACCGATGACTTCAGTAGATATGGGTATGTGTATCTTATGAAACATAAGCATGAAACCTTTGAAAAGTTCAAGGATTTCAAGAATGAAGTACAAAACCAACTTGGTAAAAGTATCAAAAACCTTCGATCAGATCGAGGAGGTGAATACCTAAGCCAAGAGTTTCATGACTATCTAAAGGAGTGTGGGATAGTCCCACAACTCACTCCTCCGTATACTCCACAATGGAATGGTGTATCCGAAAGGAGGAGTCGAACCTTGTTGGGCATGGTTCGATCAATGATGAGTCATGCAGATCTTCCGATATCCTTTTGGGGACATGCTTTAGAAACAACAATATTCATACTGAACCGTGTTCCATCTAAATCAGTGGAAAAGACACCATATGAGATATGGACTGGGAAACGTCCTAGTATGTCTTTTATGAAGATTTGGGGTTGTGAGGCTTTCGTGAGACGTCACGCCTCTAACAAACTTGGACCCAAATCTGATAAGTGTTTATTTGTGGGGTATCCTAAGGAAACGAAAGGATACTATTTCTATTATCCCACCGAGAACAAAGTGGTTGTTGCTCGGACTTGTGTCTTTCTTGAAAGAGAATTTATTTCTAGAAAAACCAGTGGGAGACATATAGAACTTAGTGAAGTTCAACCACAAGAAAACACTGAACATGATATTGAGATGGAAACAGAGCAGTCACCACAAGTTGTTGTGGATGAAGTGCCTGCTCAAGAGACACAAGCCCAGCGTAGGTCTGTAAGAGAACACCGGGAGCCACAGAGATATGGATTTCTTGTGACTCAACAAGGTGACTTACTACTTATTGATGAGAATGAGCCGTCATCTTATCAAGAAGCTATAATGGGCACTGATTCTGAGAAATGGCAAGAGGACATGAAATCTGAGATGGAATCCATGTATGCAAACCAAGTATGGACTTTGGTTGACCCACCTGAAGGGGTGAGACCCATAGGGTGCAAATGGATTTTCAAGAAGAAGACCGACATGGATGGTAATGTACAAACCTTTAAAGGTCGACTGGTAGCAAAAGGTTTCAAACAAATTCATGGTATTGACTATGATGAAACTTTTTCACCAGTTGCCATGGTTAAATCCATTAGGATCTTACTTGCAATTGCTGTCATATTTCATGATTATGAAATATGGCAGATGGATGTCAAAACAGCTTTCCTTAATGGAAATCTGCTTGAGGATGTGTACATGACACAACCCGAGGGTTTTGTCGATCCAAAGGATGCTGGAAAGATATGCAAGCTACAATGATCCATTTATGGATTGAAGCAAGCTTCTCGGAGTTGGAATCTTCGTTTTGATGATGCAGTCAAAGAGTTTGGTTTCATCAAAAACGTAGATGAACCTTGTATCTACAAGAAGGTCAGTGGGCTTGTATCTACAAGAAGGTCAGTGGGAGCATAATTATCTTCCTAATATTGTATATAGATGACATACTTCTAATTGGGAATGATATCCCTGCCTTACAATCTGTAAAGATTTGGCTAGGGAATTGCTATGAACGACTTGGGTGAAGCCACATATGTATTAGGTATCAAGATCTATAGAGATAGATCAAGAAGATTACTTGGCCTAAGTCAAAGTACATACATAGACAAAGTGCTAAAACGGTTTAGCATGCAAGAATCAAAGAAAGGATTCGTGCCTATGACACATGGGATACATCTCTCGAAGGATCAGTGTCCTTCAACACCAGATGAGAGACAACGCATGAGTAAGATTCCATATGCGCCAGCTATTGGATCTATCATGTATGCCATGATATGTACTCGTCCCGATGTCTCGTATACTTTGAGCATGACGAGCAGATATCAAGTAGATCCAGGTGAAAATCACTGGATTGCAGTCAAGAATATCCTGAAGTACTTGAGAAGAACTAAGGATACATTCTTGATTTATGGAGGTGAGGAAGAACTCAATGTAATAGGTTACACTGATGCAAGCTTCCAAACTGACAAAGATGATTTCCGATCGCAATCAGGATATGTGTTTTACCTAATGGAGGTGTTGTGAGCTGGAAGAGTTCAAAGCAAGAGACAGTAGCCGATTCTACAACTGAAGCTGAGTATATTGCTGCCTCAGATGCAGCAAAGGAAGCTGTTTGGATCAAGAAGTTTATTTCTGAACTTGGGGTGATGCCTATCATACTAGATCCGATTGAACTCTATTATGACAACAATGGAGCCATCGCATTGGCTAAGGAACCTAGATCTCACCAAAGATCCAAGCACATACTTCGGCGCTTTCATTTCATTCGAGAAATCGTTGAAAGAGGAGATGCTAAAATATGCAAAGTATGATAATGTATCTGACCCATTGACGAAGCCATTGTCACAGCAGAAGCATGATCGTCATACTAGATCTCTAGGCATTAAGTATATGTCTGATTGGTCTTAGTGCAAGTGGGAGATTTGTTGGGATATGCCCTAAGACAAGTCATTAGATGATTGTTTATGACATACACTGTATTATGATTTTATAAATGGCAAGTCATTATTATATCTTATTCGAATATCTGTGCAATATGAATTGATATATAAGTTAATGTCCTTAGAATAATATTGTATTGTTCTTAAAGATTGTCCCTAGTCAAGTATTATCATGAATCGGGATAATGATAATGCATTGAGACTAGTATGTTTTGATTGATGAATTGTTCATGGATATGAGATATCAAATCAACACATGGGTACATGTTAGAGAACAATGTACTGGACAGACCCACCATGAGAATGCTACATGAATAGTTATATGAGTGTCATAAGCAATTCTCATAGTGATAATAATGTATGTAATCCTTACGACTTGAGATCATCAGAGATCCCAACATAAGGAGTTATGTATCTTGATATTGTCAAACGTTACCTGTAACAGGGTAAACTATAAAGGCAAATATTGGATACACTACGAATTATGTAGAGGGATGTTGATTGATCAAGATAGGATTTGTCCCTCCTATATAACAGGAGAAGTGTTTGGGCCCTTGATCAAGTAAGACTAAAATTCATGGCCATGCTCGAATGAGTCGATATGTGATATCGAGCTTATTCGTTTATTCTAGTTCTACTTGGGGATCAAGAAATAAAGATTGAATATACGAGTATGACTATTACATGACTCGTGATCAATCTAAACACATTGGACAAAGGGATTAAGTTACATGGTTAATATTATCACAAGTTCTTAGGTTATGTCGAGTCAATGAGATTCTTGTAATTTGGGTAGCCTTGATGTGTTGCTAGATACCGCTCATTGCTTGTGACATAAAATGAGATTTTATGTCACTGCCAACATTGTAAGATCCTATCGGGTCGCACAAAAGATTAAATCGAAAAGGGGAATTAAATTCATTGGATGAATTAATTAATTAAGAAGAGTCTTAATTATAACATTATGAGGATTTAATTAAATCATGGGTTTGGGCCCATGAGACTTTAAGAAAGTCTTGAACCATTAATTAAATCTAATATATATATAATCTAATAAGGTTTTGAGGAAACGAGGTGTTAATTTGTCTCAAAACCTAGTAGCCACCTAAAAGAAGCTCTCGGCCACCACCCAAAAACCGAGACATCACGGCCGCCGCCTTGATCTCGTTTGGTTTTCCGGCCATCTTCATTCGATTTAGAATCGTGTGTGGTTATTGTTCCGATTTAAGAACGAGTCTAGCAACTTGTTCTTGAACTATCCCTTTCGATTTGATCGTGTGGATACCGTAGAGACAAAGGTGCAAACTTTTGTTTGTGACTCGTGGTGCTACAACGTGGAATCTGCTTCAAACACGCTACAAGGGTGAGACTCTTTTAATCATTCCGATATGAATACTCTGTATAGGTCCTCGGTTAGGAATCCATAGTTCCGCTGCGCACTTGTGTGTTGGTGTAATGGCCCATGGGCGGGCCGTCACAGTTGGATTCCTTACAATCGCCAGTTTAACTTTTGAAAAAAGTGCTGCAGTAGAAAAATTGAGCAACCTGCATTTATGTGAGCGGGTATGGATTGCTGTACCTCCGCCCGCATACCCACCTAATCATCTTTATATATTAAAGATTTTTTTAATTATAAATTAAATAATTTAGGTGTTTAAATTTGAAATTGTGATTTTTAAAGCGTCAATATTTTAGTTTGTAATTTCTTATGTATTAGTTAGAGTATAACTTGTACTTATATTTTTAATATAATTTATTTTGCCGATTAGAAAAAACTGTATATTTTTATTGAGAAACAGTAGTTTCATGTTTTTTCATTATGAATATCGTAATAACAAGAAATATTTTTTTATTTTACGAACTTTATCTTGTAGTAAGAAGAAATATTTTAATTTTAATTTTTTTACTTAAGAATTATCATTTTCTTAATTATAAGTAAATGTTTAAAGTTATTGATATCCCTTGATGGTGGAAGATTTTGATACTTTAATTTATTATATTTTTTGTTTGTATTATATATAACATTTTCAGTTTCAGTTTTAATACATGATTTGTATATATATAATTGTTAGGATGATGGTGATATGATTGATGATCTATTGTTTTAACTATCTTTGATTTTTAATTGTAAAGGATTTGATAATTATGTTCATATAATATTTTTGTTTACATGATTTAAATTTTTATTGTTTTATATTGTTCTATCATTTTATTTTATTTTAGTTCTGTTTATTATCATCGATAGTAAATACCCTAATTTAAGAACTTGTAAAATACACTAATTGTAATTGACACCCGCACCCACCCGAACCACACGGTTTTGTATATTTGTTATGCAGTTACGATTTGACAATTTAGCAACCATGATGGGTTGGGTGATTTTTTTTCACCTAAACCCACTCACGTACACCTTGCACATCTCTATAATACCGAGTTTAAAGTGTTTATCCATGTGTTTGCAGCTATCTGAGACGAGGCCTGGGTTGGCACTTCCCCAAGATAGTAGGATTCGAGCTGCTCATTTGTTTGATGTTACCCTGGTAAAAGTATGGATTGTGCAAGACCTGACTTGGGCGAGACATCTACCATGGCCACCCCCAGGTAGGCCTCAGGAAGATCTCCACCATGGCCACCCCCAGGTCGGCCTCGGGAAGACCTCTACCCTGGCCACCCCAGGTCGGCCACGAGGATGACCTCCAGCTCAGCCTCGGGAAGATCTCCACCCTGGCCACCCCAGGTCGGTCACGGGGATGACCTCCAGCTCGGCCGCGTGGATGACTTCACCTTGGCCACCCCAGGTCGGCCTCGAGGATGACCTCCACCTCGGCCACCCCCAGGTCGGCCTCCAGGAAGATCTACACCTGAGGAGTGATCTCATAAATCAGAGGCACAGAACATATCTCCGTACACGAATAATATCTTAAAAGCTGCAGAAATCGTACAAAGAGTGCAATAGTTGTCTGTGGTCCCCAGCACTAGGACTCTGACCCCTACCTTCAGCATCAGACAATGTCCCCTAGACCTTGGGTAGGTAGTTACAGGTTGTCTCCTCCATTCTCATATAAATACCAGATAACTCTCACCAACAGAGAGGGATTTTCCATGAGAGAGCAGGCATGAGGGTTGGGAGAACATGGGGAAGGCCAACACCTCTTTCTTGGGGGGGAAAAGAGATCATGTCTCCTTCCTCCTCAAGAACAAGCAGCAGCCGAAGTCTTCCCCCTTCACCATTTTCATTTCTTAGCTCATTTCTTGTAAAGAACACTGTAAATCACACACCTGTTTATAGTGAAATACCGGACTAGGTCCCGTGGTTTTTCCCCCATCTTTTGGGGTTTTCCAGGTAAAAAATCTGGTCGCATTTATGTTTGGTGCTCGGATGAAATACACGTCTACCCTACCAAAATCCGAGGCAACAAATTGGCGCCGTCTGTGGGAAAGTGAGCTCAAGAAGTTGAGATATGGGAAGGAGAATGATGGTTTGAGGGTTGCATCTCTGTTGGGAGATGGGTTTTCTAAGTTCTGGAGAAAAAAAAACTTTTGGTAAGCGGCGGCGACGGGTTTGATAAAGGGGGAAAGGTTTTGGTTATTGGGGTGCATGTCACGGGCTCAGAGTTTTGGCGCAGACGACAACCCGTGCGGCGACCCCGGATCCCCTTAACTCCGAGGTTAAGCCTTATTCCATCTCCGATGCCTACTGGTTTCGCCCTCCCATGGGCTCATCAGGGAAGCGGGAACAGCTCCCAACCAGTCTAGTGTCTAGAATGCTCGCCCTTCCGTCCTAGTCAGGTCCAAGACCAGCGACAAGCTCCCCAAACTCAATTGGGTCGGCATGCCTATCTCAAGACGGACGAACATCTAAGACACGTACTCGACTCTTATGAGCCGTCCCGCAATCCCGTAATACCACGTTATAACCAACCAGCAAGCATCTCGCGCATGTCTGCGTGTCACGATATTTGGTACGTGACATTCTCCCCCACTCAATCCATGCACGCCCTCGTGCATGGGGGAGTACTCTTCCCCTCTTTAATTTTGACCAGGATCCGTGTACGACTTTCCTGCTTACTCGTCCTCCATTAGAGCGCTTGGCAAAGTATCACTGATGTTTCCTGCCTACTCGTCGGACCGACTTGCGAACACCCCCCTTTTGGGTGCGAGCAACCCACTTGCTCGTCCATTCCTCTTGGACCCGCCAGTGCAGTGAGAGCGCTTGGCAACCAATGCAGTGTGCACACGATCTGGCTCTGATACCATTTGTCACGGGCTCAGAGTTTTGGCGCAGACGACAACCCGTGCGGCGACCCCGGATCCCCATAACTCCGAGGTTAAGCCTTATTCCATCTCCGATGCCTACTGGTTTCGCCCTCCCATGGGCTCATCAGGGAAGCGGGAACAGCTCCCAACCAGTCTAGTGTCTAGAATGCTCGCCCTTCCGTCCTAGTCAGGTCCAAGACCAGCGACAAGCTCCCCAAACTCAATTGGGTCGGCATGCCTAACTCAGGACGGACGAACATCTAAGACACGTACTCGACTCTAATGAGCCGTCCCGCAATCCTGTAATCCCACGTTATAACCAACCAGCAAGCATCTCGCGCATGTCTGCGTGTCACGATATTTGGTACGTGACATTCTCCCCCACTCAATCCATGCACGCCCTCGTGCATGGGGGAGTACTCTTCCCCTCTTTAATTTTGACCAGGATCCGTGTACGACTTTCCTGCTTACTCGTCCTCCATTAGAGCGCTTGGCAAAGTATCACTGATGTTTCCTGCCTACTCGTCGGACCGACTTGCGAACACCCCCCTTTTGGGTGCGAGCAACCCACTTGCTCGTCCATTCCTCTTGGACCCGCCAGTGCAGTGAGAGCGCTTGGCAACCAATGCAGTGTGCACACAACCTGGCTCTGATACCATTTGTCACGGGCTCAGAGTTTTGGCGCAGACGACAACCCGTGCGGCGACCCCGGATCCCCTTAACTCCGAGGTTAAGCCTTATTCCATCTCCGATGCCTACTGGTTTCGCCCTCCCATGGGCTCATCAGGGAAGCGGGAACAGCTCCCAACCAGTCTAGTGTCTAGAATGCTCGCCCTTCCGTCCTAGTCAGGTCCAAGACCAGCGACAAGCTCCCCAAACTCAATTGGGTCGGCATGCCTAACTCAAGACGGACGAACATCTAAGACACGTACTCGACTCTTATGAGCCGTCCCGCAATCCCGTAATACCACGTTATAACCAACCAGCAAGCATCTCGCGCATGTCTGCGTGTCACGATATTTGGTACGTGACATGCAGCCTTGTATGAAAGTTGCTATGTTTTTGGGTTGCACTCGAAGAAACGCCAGTGTAATGATTCTCGAGATGACACATCTGGCCTCAGATCTCTGGATTGGAGCTGATTAAGAGTGACAGATCAAATCAATACCTCACGTCGAGCCATCTCAGCTCGGCCACCTCGGCCCAAGCTTGGCTTTATCAATGAGTTCTGCCTCATCCATGCCAGCTCGGCCTCATCCACTACAGTGAGCTCGCCTCATCGGCCCAAGCTCGGCCAACTCGGGCCCAGCTCGGCCTCAACTCGGAAACCTCGCCCAGCTCGGCCTCATCCATGCCAGCTCGGCCTCATCCACATCAGCTCGGCCTCAACTCGAAAACCTCGCCCAGTTCGGCCTCATCCACATCAGCTCGGCCACCTCAGCCATCAGCTAGACCTCATCAAACTCAACTTGGGCGCTTAATCTCTATGCCTTAATTATGGTTTTTCCTGTCCAACTGATATTTGAGTTTCGTACATATATATTTGCGTAGTGCTATTTTATTTTTATTTCAGGACAGGATCACCAGCTCGGGCATGCAATCTAGCAGTAAGGCCCTACTATATTGAGCTCGGGCATGCAATCTCGCAGTAAGCCCCACGTCAGCTCGGATTGAGGATCAGCTCGGGCATGCAACCTCGCAGTAAGCCCCTATTCAGGAGTTCAGCTCGGGCATGCAATCTCGCAGTAAGCCCCTATTATTACAGCTCGGGCATGCAATCTTGCAGCAAGCCCCTATTTATATCAGCTCAGGCATGCGATCTCGCAATAAGGCCTTATTCATCAGCTCGGGATCTTTATTTGTTTTGGACTTTGGATGAACTTATTCGGATGGGATATTCGAAGTAAGCCCAGGTGTATGAGGCCCTGGCAAATATCAGCACAGGTCCGCCCTGATTGCTTAAGCCCAGGTGTATGAGGCCCTGGCACCAATTAAAAGTGCAGGTCATCCCTGTCACTAAAGCCCAGGTGTATGAGGCCCTGGCACCAATTAAAAGCACAGGTCCGCCCTGCATGCTTAAGCCCAGGTGTATGAGGCCCTGGCACCAATTAAAAGCACAGGTCCGCCCTGCATGCTTAAGCCCAGGTGTATGAGGCCCTGACACCAATTAAAAGTGCAGGTCATCCCTGTCACTAAAGCCCAGGTGTATGAGGCCCTGGCACCAATTAAAAGTGCAGGTCATCCCTGTCACTAAAGCCCAGGTGTATGAGGCTCTGGCACCAATTAAAAGCACAGGTCCGCCCTGCATGCTTAAGCCCAGGTGTATGAGGCCCTGGCACCAATTAAAAGTGCAGGTCATCCCTGTCACTAAAGCCCAGGTGTATGAGGCCCTGGCACGAATTAAAAGTGCAGGTCATCCCTGTCACTAAAGCCCAGGTGTATGAGGCCCTGGCAACAATTAAAAGCACAGGTCCACCCTGCATGCTTAAGCCCAGGTGTATGAGGCCCTGGCACCAATTAAAAGCACAGGTCCGCCATATGTTCGGATTATTATTTCTGGAGCTCAGGTCGGGAAAGCATTATCCGCTCACATTTATTATTTCCGGAGCTCAGGTCAGGAGAGCATTATCGGCTCACATTTATTATTTCCGGAGCTCAGGTCGGTAGAGCATCATCGGCTCATATCTATTATTTTCGGAGCTCAGGTCGGGAAAGCATTATCCGCTCACATTTATTATTTCCGAAGCTCAGGTCAGGAGAGCATTATCGGCTCACATTTATTATTTCCGGAGCTTAGGTCGGGAGAGCATCATCGGCTCATATCTATTATTTTCGGAGCTCAGGTCGGGAGAGCACTATCGGCTCATATTTATTATTTCCTGAGCTCAGGTCAGGAAAGCATTATCGGCTCACATTTATTATTTCCGGAGCTCAGGTCGGGAGAGCATCATCGGCTCATATCTATTATTTTCGGAGCTCAGGTCGGGAGAGCACTATCGGCTCATATTTATTATTTCCGGAGCTCAGGTCAGGAGAGCATTATCGGCTCACATTTATTATTTCCGGAGATCAGGTCGGGAGAGCATCATCGGCTCATATCTATTATTTTCGGAGCTCAGGTCGGGAGAGCACTATCGGCTCATATTTATTATTTCCGGAGCTCAGGTCGGGAGGCACTATCGGCTCATATTTATTATTTCCGGAACTAAGGTCGGGAGAGCACTATATGTTCATCTTTATTATTTCCGGAGCTCAGGTCGGGAAAGCATTATCCGCTCACATTTATTATTTCCGGAGCTCAGGTCAGGAGAGCATTATCGGCTCACATTTATTATTTCCGGAGCTTAGGTCGGTAGAGCATCATCGGCTCATATCTATTATTTTCGGAGCTCAGGTCAGGAAAGCATTATCCGCTCACCTTTATTATTTCCGGAGCTCAGGTCAGGAGAGCATTATCGGCTCACATTTATTATTTCCGGAGCTCAGGTTGGGAGAGCATCATCGGCTCATATCTATTATTTTCGGAGCTCAGGTCGGGAGAGCACTATCGGCTCATATTTATTATTTCCGGAGCTCAGGTCAGGAGAGCATTATCTGCTCACATTTATTATTTCCGGAGCTCAGGTCGGGAGAGCATCATCGGCTCATATCTATTATTTTCGGAGCTCAGGTCGGGAGAGCACTATCGGCTCATATTTATTATTTCCGGAGCTCAGGTCGGGAGGCACTATCGGCTCATATTTATTATTTCCGGAACTAAGGTCGGGAGAGCACTATATGTTCATCTTTATTATTTCCGGAGCTCAGGTCGGGAAAGCATTATCCGCTCATATTTATTATATTGGAGCTCAAGTCGAGAGACTTTATTTCAGTTTATTATTTCTGGAGTTCAGGACAAACGTGATGCATGTGTCCAGTTCATTATTTATAGAGCTCAGGTCGCGAGGGCATTATATGCTCGGTTTATTATATTTGGAGTTCAGACATGTCAGCCCTGTTTTAGATTTAATTCTGTACTTAGAATTATTTCTAGCTGTTATTGCAGGTCAGCCCTGCACATATAACAGGTCAGCCCTGTTAAGATTTAATTCTGTACTTAGAATTATTCCTAGTTGTTATTGCAGGTCAGCCCTGCACAGATAACAGGTCATCCCTGTTAAGGTTTAATTCTCTTAGAATTATTTCTATTTGTTATTTCAGGTCAGCCCTGCACAAATAACAGGTCAGCCCTGTTAAGATTTAATTCTGTACTTAGAATTATTTCTAGCTGTTATTGCAGGTCAGCCGTACACATATAACAGGTCAGCTCTGCACAAGTAACAAATCAGGTCTTGCCAAAATACCCGAACGATCGAGACAGCGTTACACTAGCTCGACTAGAGGGGGGATACTGGTGTTACCCTGGTAAAAGTATGGACTGTGCAAGACCTGACTTGGGCGAGACATCTACCATGGCCACCCCCAGGTCGGCCTCAGGAAGATCTCCACCATGGCCACCCCCAGGTCGGCCTCGGGAAGACCTCTACCCTGGCCACCCCAGGTCGGCCACGAGGATGACCTCCAGCTCAGCCTCGGGAAGATCTCCACCCTGGCCACCCTAGGTCGGTCACGAGGATGACCTCCAGCTCGGCCGCGTGGATGACTTTACCTTGGCTACCCCAGGTCGGCCTCGAGGATGACCTCCACCTCGGCCACCCCCAGGTCGGCCTCCAGGAAGATCTACACCTGAGGAGTGATCTCATAAATCAGAGGCACAGAACATATCTCCGTACACGAATAATATCTTAAAAGCTCCAGAAATCGTACAAAGAGTGCAATAGTTGTCTGTGGTCCCCAGCACTAGGACTCTGACCCCTACCTTCAGCATCAGACAATGTTCCCTAGACCTTGGGTAGGTAGTTACAGGTTGTCTCCTCCATTCTCATATAAATACCAGATAACTCTCACCAACAGAGAGGGATTTTCCATGAGAGAGCAGGCATGAGGGTTGGGAGAGCATGGGGAAGGCCAACACCTCTTTCTTGGGGGGGGAAAGAGATCATGTCTCCTTCCTCCTCAAGAACAAGCAGCAGCCGAGGTCTTCCCCCTTCACCATTGGCACAGAACATATCTCCGTACACGAATAATATCTTAAAAGCTGCAGAAATCGTACAAAGAGTGCAATAGTTGTCTGTGGTCCCCAGCACTAGGACTCTGACCCCTACCTTCAGCATCAGACAATGTCCCCTAGACCTTGGGTAGGTAGTTACAGGTTGTCTCCTCCATTCTCATATAAATACCAGATAACTCTCACCAACAGAGAGGGATTTTCCATGAGAGAGCAGGCAGGAGGGTTGGGAGAGCATGGCGAAGGCCAACACCTCTTTCTTGGGGGGGAAAGAGATCATGTCTCCTTCCTCCTCAAGAACAAGCAGCAGCCGAGGTCTTCCCCCTTCACCATTTTCATTTCTTAGCTCATTTCTTGTAAAGAACACTGTAAATCACACACTTGTTTATAGTGAAATTTATACCGGACTAGGTCCCGTGAATTTTCCCCCATCTTTTGGGGTTTTCCACGTAAAAAATCTGGTCTCATTTACTTTTTTGTATATTGTCTGGTGCTCGGATGAAATACACGTCTACCCTACCAAAATCCGAGGCAACAAATTGGCGCCGTCTGTGGGAACGTGAGCTCAAGACGTTGAGATATGGGAAGGAGAAGGATGGTTTGAGGGTTGCATCTCTGTTGGGAGATGGGTTTTCTAAGTTCTGGATAAAAAAAAAAAAACTTTTGGTAAGCGGCGGCGACGGGTTTGATAAAAGGGGGAAAGGTTTTGGTTATTGGGGTGCAGCCTTGTATGAAAGTTGCTATGTTTTTGGGTTGCACTCGAAGAAACGCCAGTGTAATGATTCTCGAGATGATACATCTGGCCTCAGATCTCTGGATTGGAGCTGATTAAGAGTGACAGATCAAATCAATACCTCACGTCGAGCCATCTCAGCTCGGCCACCTCGGCCCAAGCTTGGCTTTATCAATGAGTTCTGCCTCATCCATGCCAGCTCGGCCTCATCCACTACAGTGAGCTCGCCTCATCGGCCCAAGCTCGGCCAACTCGGGCCCAGCTCGGCCTCAACTCGGAAACCTCGCCCAGTTCGGCCTCTTCCATGCCAGCTCGGCCTCATCCATGCCAGCTAGGCCTCATCCACATCAGCTCGGCCTCAACTCGAAAACCTCGCCCAGTTCGGCCTCATCCACATCAGCTCGGCCTCATCCACATCAGCTCGGCCACCTCAGCCATCAGCTAGACCTCATCAATCAAACTCAACTTGGGCGCTTAATCTCTATGCCTAATTATGGTTTTTCCTGTCCAACTGATATTTGAGTTTCGTACATATATATTTGCATAGTGCTATTTTATTATTATTTCAGGACAGGATCACCAGCTCGGGCATGCAATCTAGTAGTAAGGCCCTATTATATTGAGCTCGGGCATGCAATCTCGCAGTAAGCCCCACGTCAGCTCGGATTGAGGATCAGCTCGGGCATGCAACCTCGCAGTAAGCCCCTATTCAGGAGTTCAGCTCGGGCATGCAATCTCGCAGTAAGCCCCTATTATTACAGCTCGGGCATGCAATCTTGCAGCAAGCCCCTATTTATATCAGCTCAGGCATGCGATCTCGCAATAAGGCCTTATTCATCAGCTCGGGATCTTTATTTGCTTTGGACTTTGGATGAACTTATTCGGATGGGATATTCGAAGTAAGCCCAGGTGTATGAGGCCCTGGCAAATATCAGCACAGGTCCGCCCTGATTGCTTAAGCCCAGGTGTATGAGGCCCTGGCACCAATTAAAAGTGCAGGTCATCCCTGTCACTAAAGCCCAGGTGTATGAGGCCCTTGCACCAATTAAAAGCACAGGTCCGCCCTGCATGCTTAAGCCCAGGTGTATGAGGCCCTGGCACCAATTAAAAGCACAGGTCCGCCCTGCATGCTTAAGCCCAGGTGTATGAGGCCCTGGCACCAATTAAAAGTGCAGGTCATCCCTGTCACTAAAGCCCAGGTGTATGAGGCCCTGGCACCAATTAAAAGTGCAGGTCATCCCTGTCACTAAAGCCCAGGTGTATGAGGCACTGGCACCAATTAAAAGTGCAGGTCATCCCTGTCACTAAAGCCCAGGTGTATGAGGTTCTGGCACCAATTAAAAGCACAGGTCCGCCCTGCATGCTTAAGCCCAGGTGTATGAGGCCCTGACACCAATTAAAAGTGCAGGTCATCCCTGTCACTAAAGCCCAGGTGTATGAGGCCCTGGCACCAATTAAAAGCACAGGTCCGCCCTGCATGCTTAAGCCCAGGTGTATGAGGCCCTGGCACCAATTAAAAGCACAGGTCCGCCATATGTTCGGATTATTATTTCTGGAGCTCAGGTCGGGAAAGCATTATCCGCTCACATTTATTATTTCCGGAGCTCAGGTCAGGAGAGCATTATCGGCTCACATTTATTATTTCCGGAGCTCAGGTCGGTAGAGCATCATCGGCTCATATCTATTATTTTCGGAGCTCAGGTCGGGAAAGCATTATCCGCTCACATTTATTATTTCCGTAGCTCAGGTCAGGAGAGCATTATCGGCTCACATTTATTATTTCGGGAGCTCAGGTCGGGAGAGCATCATCGGCTCATATCTATTATTTTCGGAGCTCAGGTCGGGAGAGCACTATCGACTCATATTTATTATTTCCGGAGCTCAGGTCAGGAAAGCCTTATCGGCTCACATTTATTATTTCCGGAGCTCAGGTCGGGAGAGCATCATCGGCTCATATCTATTATTTTCGGAGCTCAGGTCGGGAGAGCACTATCGGCTCATATTTATTATTTCCGGAGCTCAGGTCAGGAGAGCATTATCGGCTCACATTTATTATTTCCGGAGATCAGGTCGGGAGAGCATCATCGGCTCATATCTATTATTTTCGGAGCTCAGGTCGGGAGAGCACTATCGGCTCATATTTATTATTTCCGGAGCTCAGGTCGGGAGGCACTATCGGCTCATATTTATTATTTCCGGAACTAAGGTCGGGAGAGCACTATATGTTCATCTTTATTATTTCCGGAGCTCAGGTCGGGAAAGCATTATCCGCTCACATTTATTATTTCCGGAGCTCAGGTCAGGAGAGCATTATCGGCTCACATTTATTATTTCCGGAGCTCAGGTCGGTAGAGCATCATCGGCTCATATCTATTATTTTCGGAGCTCAGGTCAGGAAAGCATTATCCGCTCACCTTTATTATTTCCGGAGCTCAGGTCAGGAGAGCATTATCGGCTCACATTTATTATTTCCGGAGCTCAGGTTGGGAGAGCATCATCGGCTCATATCTATTATTTTCGGAGCTCAGGTCGGGAGAGCACTATCGGCTCATATTTATTATTTCCGGAGCTCAGGTCAGGAAAGCATTATCGGCTCACATTTATTATTTCCGGAGCTCAGGTCGGGAGAGCATCATCGGCTCATATCTATTATTTTCGGAGCTCAGGTCGGGAGAGCACTATCGGCTCATATTTATTATTTCCGGAGCTCAGGTCGGGAGGCACTATCGGCTCATATTTATTATTTTCGGAACTAAGGTCGGGAGAGCACTATATGTTCATCTTTATTATTTTCGGAGCTCAGGTCGGGAAAGCATTATCCGCTCATATTTATTATATTGGAGCTCAAGTCGAGAGACTTTATGTCAGTTTATTATTTCTGGAGTTCAGGACAAACGTGATGTATGTGTCCAGTTCATTATTTATAGAGCTCAGGTCGCGAGGGCATTATATGCTCGGTTTATTATATTTGGAGTTCAGACATGTCAGCCCTGTTTTAGATTTAATTCTGTACTTAGAATTATTTCTAGCTGTTATTGCAGGTCAGCCCTGCACATATAACAGGTCAGCCCTGTTAAGATTTAATTCTGTACTTTGAATTATTTCTAGCTGTTATTGCAGGTCAGCCCTGCACATATAACAGGTCAGCCCTGTTAAGTTTTAATTCTGTACTTAGGATTATTCCTAGTTGTTATTGCAGGTCAGCCTTGCACAGATAACAGGTCATCATTGTTAAGGTTTAATTCTCTTAGAATTATTTCTAGCTGTTATTGCAGGTCAGCCCTGCACATATAACAGGTCAGCCCTGTTAAATTTAATTCTGTACTTAGAATTATTCCTAGTTGTTATTGCAGGTCAGCCCTGCACAGATAACAGGTCATCCCTGTTAAGGTTTAATTCTCTTAGAATTATTTCTAGTTGTTATTTCAGGTCATCCCTGCACAAATAACAGGTCAGCCCTGTTAAGATTTAATTCCGTACACGAATAATATCTTAAAAGCTGCAGAAATCGTACAAAGAGTGCAATAGTTGTCTGTGGTCCCCAGCACTAGGACTCTGACCCCTACCTTCAGCATCAGACAATGTCCCCTAGACCTTGGGTAGGTAGTTACAGGTTGTCTCCTCCATTCTCATATAAATACCAGATATCTCTCACCAACAGAGAGGGATTTTCCATGAGAGAGCAGGCAGGAGGGTTGGGAGAGCATGGGGAAGGCCAACACCTCTTTCTTGGGGGGGAAAAGAGATCATGTCTCCTTCCTCCTCAAGAACAAGCAGCAGTCGAGGTCTTCCACCTTCACCATTTTCATTTCTTAGCTCATTTCTTGTAAAGAACATTGTAAATCACACACCTGTTTACAGTGAAATTTATACCGGACTAGGTCCCGTGGTTTTTCCCCCATCTTTTGGGGTTTTCCACGTAAAAAATCTGGTCTCATTTACTTTTTGTATATTGTTTGGTGCTCGGATGAAATACACGTCTACCCTACCAAAATCCGAGGCAACATTTGATAATGGCTTTCATCAGCTGGCAGCTATTTGTTGCCTGCCAGAGATCTAAGTTCTAACTACGAGGTCATGATGACATGAAGACCAGATGGTTTAGTGGCCTCTTTCTGGGTTGAAGCAACGTCCTGGTTTCGCCAATTTTAGGTGGCTGTTGTAGAATTTCCGAGGCAATACTCGTCTTCTTGAGCAGTTCTTTTATTCGAAACTTTATCTTTATAGTTGTCAATCATTAGTAGTTTTGAATGGTCAGAATTAGTATGCATTGATCTGAAGCTCGTGTATGACAAATGACAATGTATCTTCACACATTTTATCTGGCAGAAAACTGAGCCAGATCTTTATTTAGAGTGAGACCATATCTGGAAAAAAAAAAACAGAAAAGAGGTGATTTATCTTTTATTTTATTTATTTATTTATTTATTTTATGTTACCCTATCTCTTATTTTACACCATATTGTATAACATATTTTGTATGCAATAAGAACAGTTAAATCAGTGCGAGTTATCAGTTTTTCGATAAAATGTCTTTTATATTGGCTCTGCTAAAACCACAAGGTTTAGGTTGTCAAATCGTATCAACAATTATTCTTGCTACTTAAGTTTTGCTGCGTGTGACCCTCCGGTTATCATGCTTGGTTGTTGCTACCCTTAAAGGTTGTGCTCTTAAGGATACGCAACACCCTTGGAAGAGATATACACATCCTATGGTTGAAGCATCCTTAAGGACACTACCTTTAAGGATAACATTAATCTAACCGGTTATCATCTTTGCTCCATTGTTTGTATGGTAAATCATCATTTGTAGACAATTTTGGCTCCAATTCATTCATTTCCCCATCAGATAGCTTTTAGGAATGGAAAATCATCTTACCCAAATCACATGAAGAGACTCGTCCATTTCTAGCTCTGATTCAAAGTCTTTGATTACCTCGGTCCAAAACCTTATTATTATTATAATATGGGTTTTGGCAACAGAGCCCTATTGTTTTTCAAATAGGCAGTTAATGTGGTTCAAAAATAGACAGTTTACCCTATTTGATTTGTGAACAGGTGCAAAACACTCATTCCGTGTAAGTGGACAATGTTCTATGTTTCACAAACCACCGGGGGTAAAATGCCTATTTTGAAAAGCACAGGCGAGTATATTGTCTATTTTCAAATCCAGTGGTGTAAATTTCATTTTTCACAAAGCACATTGAGAAGTGTCTATTAGCGATACCACATGTGGCAAATTATCACTAACTCTTATAATTATATATTGAAGTACAAATGTCGTTCTCAAAAGCTATATATATCTTATTGAAATAATTATAAAATAACATCTTATGTGTGTATTATCAATAAATACGTACAATTTACGTGTCTTTTTTAGCTGTTTTATGTTAGACATTTGATTTTTGTGATTATTTGCAGTTAGACATGCTATATTGTACAATAATATTTGTTTTATCGTCAACAACTTAAAATTATGACAGATACATTATACAAGAAACGGCCACAAGAAGCAGGGAAATAGTCAAATACACCAAACTATGATGTTGAATTTAATTTTACTATTATGTTACATTATTGAACTAGTGGTAACAAGATTTGTATACTTAGTTTCTTTCACCACAAGCTTTTATATCAATGAATACAATTATTTGATCTTGCTCTATTTAACAATAATTTGTATGTGTTGTAGCGCTTTTGGCTTTTAAATAGGGAAGCGCTAAACAAATTTTTTCTCGTCAAGCGTGATTTGAGCTCGAGTCTGTCCAAATTGAATATGAGTTTTATGAGCTCTTATCTATCTCAGCAAGATCGAATATGTTTTGTTAGTTAATACATATAGTTCCCCAAGAATTTTTAATATGGATGTTTTTTTTTTGGTATTTTTCGGATCATTTTGGTTAATATTTTCATGTTTAGGAATTAAGATGGCCAAAAAATAAAAGTTAATACTGGTGGATAGAATTTTAGATATCCAAATAATTTTTATTTATAAAATTAGTTTTTAAAATTAATAGACGAATATTACTTTAAAAATACTTTTACACACCCGATTTGAACTAGACATGACCACGGTTCGTGAACCGCCGGTTGACGGTTCGGAACCGCCGGTTCGACGGTTCAAAAGAGCTCGACCCTTAACCTTAACCTTCGTAGACGGTTCCGGTTACGGTTCGTGAACCGCCGGTTACGGTTACGGTTAACCGCCGGTTACGGTTACGGTTCGACCCTTATATTTTTAAATTAAAAAAAATTAAAATTTTATTTAAAATAATTTAAAAATTACTATAAAAAAAAACAAAGGAAATGTAAGGGGAGGGAGGGCTTGAACTTTTTAAGTTGCCTACGTATCCTCTTAGGGTATAGAGGAATCAAAGCCCACGTAGTTCTCTTACCTTTTAACCCTTCTTACCTTTGGAAGTGGCGTAGCTCAATCACTTCCGTTACCTGTCCCCGTCGTAGTAGTTCCTTCGGTATCAAATTCATCTTGGTCCGAGCTTGATTCCATTCCTTGTTTTCGTTTTGCCGCCCTCGCCCAATCGTCCATTAGTGCTTGTGCCTCTAAAGAATCTGGACTCATTTTTGATCGTCTTACATCCAAAATATTTCCCCCTGCGCTAAAAGCTTGTTCCACAGCAACAGTTGACACGGGGCAAGCTAAGATTTCCTTTGCTATGATTGATAAACTCGGGAAAATTTGTGTCTTTTGTGACCACCACCGCAATATATCAAATTGTTGCTCGCTATCTGCTTCACTGAAATCAAAAGAAGTCGTGAAATAATTATCAAGTTCCTGACTGGAACTTGATGATCCCCTGGGGCGTTTAGTGCGTTCTTTTAACAGAAGTTGTGCTTTGGTGAGTTTAATACCACTAGAATGACTTTGAGCACTAACTTGTAGTTGTGATTCATTTTCTTGTACACCATATTTTAAACTATATTCTCTATAAATCTCATGCAAATAATTTCTAACACGATTTACTACCATAGAAGAATCAATTGGGGAAATATCATCCGGGGGGGATAATGCCTCGTAATACATCACTAACATTTCATGCAAAACATCCAATTTAAGTCGAGGATCTAAAGCAAAAGCAACTAGAAACAGTTCAGGAATATTATAAAAATATTTTTCCCATTTAACCTTCATTGCTACCACAGAAGAGGTTAACAGATAATTAGAAAAATTTTCATTTAAGGTAAGTGCCACATTACAACAGTTCATCAAAACTAAATGAGATGTAGGATAATAAACTCCAGATAATTGTTCAGTTGCATCATAAAATACCTTCAACATTTCACAGATACTTTTACATACATTCCATTGGTGCGAAAAAACATAAATATTAGAGTTTCCACCATGTTATGCAAAAAATGAACACAATAACTCTCTATATTCATATGACTCATTTAGCAATTTATATGTTGAGTTCCAACGTGTGGGTATATCTCGTGGAAATTTTCTAGGTCGCATGCCATTAACCTTACAAAACTTACCCCATTGTTTCATCAAACTCGGATGGGACCACAAATAAGATAATGCCATTTTAATTGGTTGAATCTGATTATCTAACGATCTTAATCCATCTTGCACACATAAGTTCAAAATATGGCAAATACATCGAATATGAAAAAATAAACCACCAATAGCAGGTTGACAAACACGTTTAAGATCTTCAATACTCAATGTGTTCGAACTAGCATTATCAAATGACACAGAAAAAACTTTGGAAGTTAAACCATATTCTTCTAAAATTACACAAATCAGTTGAGAAATATTTTGTGCGGTGTGTGATTCATTGAACACTCGATATGCAAGCAACCTTTTTTGAATTGACCATGAATTATCTATCCAATGACAAGTAATACCCATGTACGAATTAGTTTGCCAATGATCACTCCAAATATCAGAGCATATAGAAACTTTATTCGTCAAATTACTAAATAATGTAACTAATTCTTTCTTTTGTTGACGAACTAATTTTTTAAGTGTTCGTGTGACTGTGGTCCTAGGAACACGTTTAGCAGCAGGTTGTAGAGATTCATGACACAGATCTTCAAAACCAAATCTAGATGCAATACTAAAAGAAAGATGTTCTACAGAGATAAATTTTGCCACAGATTCTCTTAATTGTGCATCAGTGTATTTGAAAAGTGGAGAGTCGGTACCTTCACTCGAGGAATGAAATCTAGATAGTTGAGTTTGAGAAGAATCATTACCAAACTCCACTGGATGCTTTGTTTCGATATGACGCTTCAAAGATCCATAGCCACCACCACTTTGAAACTTATATGTAGTGGTACAATATTTGCATTTGGCACGCATCTCTCCGGATGGAAGAGTCACCTTTTCAAAATGTTTAGTAAAAATCGATGATTTAAGTGGAGGCATAGATCTTACATTTGGATGCGCACTTTCTTGGGTATCATGTGTAGCAAAAGGATCATCGTCGGTGAATTCAATATCATCAATATCAATATCAACATCGGGTTCGGCCCTTTCGAGATATGTCACCTTGCATTTGCCTTTGCCTTTGCCTCTACGTGGATCACTAGGACCTTCCATTGAGTAATTCGAAAATAATACAAGTAAATGATGTATCGAAAACTTAGAGTTGTGTTAAGATTGATGAAAAATGAAATGGGTATGGAGGATATTTATAAGCATAAAAAATAACGGTCACTAATCCTAGCCGTCGATCTATAACGGTCAAATAATCCTAGCCATCGAATTATAAAAAAAAAAAAAAAAAATTTCTTATCGATGAACCGCCGGTTAACCGCCGGTTCGTAACCGGCGGTTCATCCTATTGCAACGGTCAGGAGATCCTGACCGTTGATATACAACGGTCAGAAGATCCTTGCCGTTCAATTTTTTTAAAAAAAAAAAAAAAAAAATTTATGGGATTAACCGGCGGTTAACCGCCGGTTCACCTATTGCAACGGACAGGAGATCTTGACCGTTGATATACAACGGACAGATGATCTTGGCCGTTCAAAACTTTTTTAAAAAAAAAAAAAAATTAATAAGGGTTGGAACCGCCGGTTAACCGGCGGTTGGAACCGCCGGTTTGAACCGGCGGTTCAACGGTTAATTCGGCCCATAAACCGTAACCGGCCCGTACAGTGACGGGCCGGTTACGGTTCGGAACCGTGAACCGGGTCAACGGTTAACCGGCCCGTTGACCCGGTTACGGTTCCGGGCCGGGCCACGATTTTTGAAAAAACGTGGGCATGTCTAATTTGAACACACACTCAAATTTTTAAAAAAATCAATCAATTCAATAGTAAACACATCTTTAAAATAAAAAAAAATAAACAAATTACATTTTAACCTGCCAGAATTTTCATTTCATACACACATTTCCATCGCCGGCCATCCTACGATCTCCTCCCCTTTCTCCGAAAAAAGCTACGCAGCCTCCCGCGCCGGTGCTAGGGTTTTTCGTTTTCATAATTTGCGCTCCTCACCGATTTAGCTTCCGATTTACTCAATGATCTAATCTTTTGCCTTCTAGAGCTCTCGTTCACCACTCAGCCGGTCGCAGACCCCGAAATTTTCCTTTACTTCTTTTGCAGACTATTACAATTTGTACTTATGGCTCTAAGATTTACCGTGACCTACTCAGGCTACATCGCCTCGAGTATGGTAACCTCCGCCTCCTCCAAATGTACTGGATCGCGATTCCTCCACCAATGCGCCAGTCGATCGAAAAAATTTCATCAACCGCCGTGGCAAAAGCTGGACTCCGGTTACTCTGATTTCCACCCCTCCAGTTCGAACTATAACCCTATCAATACGATGGTTCGATGTTCTCGACGCTGACTGGGGAAATTCTTGGTGGAAAATCTCAATCACCTGTGGTTGCTGGGCTGATTTCTTAGATGAAGCAGTCAACGGGGGCGTGAGTGTGTTGGGAATTTCGCCTCTAAAGGCTTCATCTATCATTCCATTCTTTCAGGGCTCTAAATGGGCCCCCTGTAATGAGCCCTCGAGTACAGAGGTGGATAAAGGAGGAACCCTCGACAACAGCAGCAAAGCCAGTTGATGTTCGGATGGGCTGGCTATGGCTAAGAATTATAGTTCTTGTAGCTTAAAGGTTTCTTCTCAGATAAGGAAAGTTTGTAGCACTAGTTGGCTGTTGAAATTGATGAATCTTTGCTTCAGCTCTGAGGATGCTAAGGCAGCTTTTACGGCTTTCAGCGTTAGCATTTTGTTTAAATCGTGTCTGGCGGAGCCTAGGTCGATTCCCGCAGCGCCAATGTACCCAACCCTTGATGTGGGTGACCGGATTTTAGCTGAAAAGGTATATTTCAAGCTAGGCGAATTTTATATTGAGTTAATTTATCATTTTTATGAGTTTTTTATTGGTCGGGTTTGATGGATATGCTATTTATTTCAGGCATATGTTGAATTTAGTTGTTTGTGCTTGGGGCCATGGTCATCAATTGTGTCTTAATGCTGATGTTTAATGTATAATATTTTTTGGTTTATATGCAAAGAATCAGAAAAAGTTTGCCTTTATATTACTTAAATTAAATATGGAAACACGGTTTCTTTTGTATCCGCAGGGTACTGGGATGTGGTCCTTCGGATTAACCAAGAATACAGAAATAATTTTTGTTAATTGGTGCGAGATGTTTACATGATCTGGATGTTTTCTTTTATGATATCTGATCTGGATTTTTTCTTTTATGATATCGGATTACTGACAAATTGATTCCTGTCCATGGTTTTAATTTATTGTCTTTTTCCAAGATTTTTCTTGATGTTTTTTTGCGACTAAAACAATCCATCCTGTTTTTCTGTGCCAAACATGTTCCTGAATGCGCAAGATAGTTATGCAATAGCCTAACCTTTTAGTTTGTAATGAAACTCAAAATCTTGCTAGGAGTCTGTAGCTTGTTTGTTCAAGATCTGAACCAAAACATAGTCATCTTTTACAGTGTATTTCCCTCTTCTACAGAGTTATTTGCTTAGCATAAAGTATATGTGGATGTTCTATATATATTAGTTTGTAGACCATTGCATGTAGTTTTGTTGAGATTCTTTGCTTTAGTATCGTGTTGTTTATGAACCAACTGTTTTGGTTCTTGTTCTTTTGGTTTGCCTTGCAGGTTTCTTACTTTTTCAGGGATCCCGAGGTGTCAGATATTGTAATTTTCACTGCTCCATCTATTCTTCAGGTGTCTTTGAGTTTTATTGATAGCCTCGTGTGCTCAATGTAACCTTGATATATGTTTTTCATGAGGATGACTTATTATTTTGCCTTATGGTTTTAGTGAATCAGATGTGTTCATTAAGAGAGTTGTAGCAAAAGCTGGTGACTGTGTAGAAGTAAGTATTGTTCATCAATTGTTTAGTCAAAGTTCTTATGCCGTCTCTTTGCTATCAAGTAGTCTAATGTATACCTCTTGCAGATTCGTGGTGGAAAATTATTGATCAATGATATACCCAAGAGGAGGATTTCATCTCAGGGCCGCTTGAATATAGAATGGATCCAATGGTAATGGCTTGGCTTATTGTTTCGTCTTGGTTCTTTTAATCACGCTCATTCATTTATCATTATATTTGGCGGAAGCTTATTGTTTTTGTTCTATGTAGATTGTACATGAAGGCTGTGTGTTCTAGTTGGGAGACAACCGTAATAATGGCTTCGACTCTCATAACTGGTAATCACTAAACTTTTGTGAATTTAATCATCGCAACAGACACTTAATGTTTCTGTAAACTCTGAAATGTATTATCCACTTTCCATTATTCTACTTTTTCCATTTTACTTGGAAAATGTTCCTCTATTTTGTGGTGAAGTTCCTTCTCAATGATAGAAATTAATATATGTATTTTGATATAATGGTTTGAGTTTTGATACTATGCCTCCTGGGTCCACAGAAATGGTTTTAGACAAATTCTTTTGTCGATTATTTACATGTTGGAACCCATCTGAGCTTATTGGGTTACGTCATCTGTTCGCAGCCGTATGGATTTGTGAGGACTCGTGCGTATATGTTTGGCCTTCTACTGGAATGTACTAAAATGCTTGTTGGTGATGGTGATATCACGGTGATGGATACCTCACCTATCACCTTCTCATGACTAAGGATAACCTAAATATTTTAACATCTTATTATTAAAATATTAAAATAAGACATCACAACTTATGATCTATATAAATAAGTTTAATAAAATATCTTTTAGACATTTATATGTTTAGATGTTGAACTTAAATGATATATTTTAGGCAATGATCTTTAATGACAATTGATGCTTTATCGAATAAGTTTGTTCAATTTAATGTAAAAAAGGAGTCAATTCGGTTGGTTGAAAACAAATTCTGTCGGTTCAGTTTTTACCCATAGTTGAACTAATATTTGTGTTTGTTTTCAAAGTTTAGATTTTTATCTCGTTTCTCAAATTATTAATCATATATTATTTACATACTATCATTTATTGAAAGTACGATGATTATATATTATCAAGTTTTTATGGTATTTTTTGGCGAACCAATATTTAATGACGTCAGTTCCGAAAATGACAATTGAACATATTATATATATATACTAGTGTCCCCAGCACGCGTTGTGTTATGTGATATGATAATATTGTAATTGACATTATTATTAAGGACATTACAAACATTTTAAGAATATATATATATATTATGATCAATTGAAATTATTAAAGCTCAGGGATATTTCAATCAATTTGCATGTTGGCATAATATTTGTGATTAGTAAAAGATTAGGGGTACTTTGGTAATTGCATGGCCATACCAAGAGGTCAAGTAGTTTCTCTAGCATACTCCCTCTTTATATATACTAGTTTTATTCTGCACGCGTTGCGTGCATGGACGGTCAATTTTTTTTATAAAAGAATGTGATAATTGTAAAGTACTTTTCTATTTTGGGATTTAATATATTTGTTAAATTATTTTTTGAGTTTAGTTGTTTATTTGTCTTTTTTTAACAACTATTTTGTTGGACTTTAATATTTTTATTTGATTTTGTTATGTAGAATGGTAATATTGTAAATATTAAGATTGTTAGGGGCATTTTAGTAAATTTGGTGGCATACCAAGAGGCCAAATGTAGTTTTAGATACCTCTTACTTTATATATAGGTATAGATATATAGGTATATATATATATATATATATATATATATATATATATCTTTTATGGTATGTATTGATATTTTATAAGATTGAATTAAAATGATAAAAACCTAAATTATTAGGAAAATAAAAAAGTTTGAGTAAGTAATAATTATACTTGAAACAAACAATTCGAAATCTAAAATAACGGTTTCCTAAAATATACCATAATTACAAAGACACCCCAATCTAAAAAATAGGTCAAAATAGAGGTCAGAGTTGACTGTGGATCATTAAAATTAGGGAAGATTTTTGTAACGGCCGTCTATTTTACTAACGACATACCTTGTCTATAATGTTTAACCAAACTTGAGGGGAGGTTTCTGTAATTTTTCAAATCATAGGGGATGTTTCTGTAATTACGTCAAAGTCGAGGAGATGTAGATGTAATTATCCCTTATTATTATTATAATATATTTTTTGATATGGGGGAGGAGGATTTTGTAAACATTTTTGGGCCAATACCCGGAATCGAACCCGAGTCCTCTTAAAGGGGGACATGATCATTTACCATCCGGCAATGCCGAAGACAGGATCCATGAGAACTTTGTCTCTTGCTATGAAGATTTTTGTTATTCTTATCATATTTATCTGTTTGTAACTCAGCAGATTACATAGCATTCATGGTGTACATTTTCTACTAATACTAAAATCAATCCTCTCCTCAATACAATCCGAACCACCCTTGTCATCTACCACCATCTTATACTTATACCAACAAGAACACCCCAGGTACATCCCAAAATTCAACACACTTACACCAGCAAGCATCCAGTAAAAATACTCCAATCTATCCCTGTTCAAATTGTTACTGCCCAGCCACCCTTTGCTCACCTTATTCACCAGACTCACCACCACCGTGCTCGTAAAATACCCAAAAGCCAACGAGCACCATGAGATAGCCGTCCCGAGGGACTTCATCCCCAACGAGCTTTCAGCATAGAAGAAGTCCAACATTCCAGCCAATGTGAACATGTCCGCCATGCCGAATATAGCATACTGTATCCCTAGCCAGAATACACTTATCGGTAAAGGGCCGGGGGAGTCCACCATGTCATGCTCAATGGCTACTTTCTTCCTGCGTGTCTCTATTACTCCACTCACTGCCATTGATATGGCTGAAAGAACGAGACCAACACCGACCCTTTGGAGCTGCGTGATTCCGGTAGGGATTCTGGTCAGCTTTCGTGCTACAGGGATGAATATCCGGTCGTACATGGGAAGAAGAATGAACATGAAAAGAAGAGGGATTATTGGGACTGAGGGTCCTGGAACTTCGAAATTTCCGATTTTTCGGTTCATTGTGGTGCTTTGTTGGATGGAGAATGTCTGTAGTTGAGCCAAACAGGTGTTCATGAAGACTGTGCTGAGAATTATTGGTAGCATTCGGACAAGGATTTTTGTTTCTTCAATTTGTGTGACAGTACATAGTTCCCAAGATCCTGAAACAGATGATAGTACTGGTCCATCTTGTGGTGTTATAATTGCTGCATGATCTAAACATCTGTACACATTTGGTTTATTCTGTTAGAGTTGGATCAAAGGTAGATTCAAGCTCAAGAATTTGAATTTGTGCTAGTAGAAACACGACTTACTTAAGTTGACCAGTTCTCTGAAGAATCTCATTTTGTACAGCTCCTTTATCATGAACTTCATGCAACTCTCCAGCCATAACCGGCACCGGAAGTCTCCGTTTTCTAACGGCGACTACAAATACCTACACAACACATTAACGAAAATGTTCATCCATTGTACCAGAAGATACAAAACAAACTGCAAGTTTCGCGTATAATGCTGTTAAAAATGTACTTTTTCACATCCAAAATATTATCAAGTTGCTTGTGTATACCTGTAGAATTCGAACTAAAGGGCTTCCATTCGGCAGGTAATGTCGATAAACAGACATCCCCATGCTAAGAAACAGAAGTCCCATTGTCACAGCTACAGCACAAACACCAAAAGCCCAGTCCCATCCTAGATTTGAACTGATCCACACCACAAAAGTGACACCTAGCATCGCACCTAAAGTGAGGGAAAACATGTACCAGTTGAAAAAACTCGAAAGCGAAGTAGCCTCGTTTGAGTCTCGTTTATCGAATTGATCTGCTCCAAGTGAAGGCAAAGCTGCTTTGATCCCACCGGTCCCAAGTGCAACAAGATAAAGACCGGTGAATAGTATAGCTTCTTGACTTCTTGTTGCTGATTCACAATGAGTTGTTTCACTTGGGGATACATCTTTGCAGGGAAAAGGTCTTAGTTGCTTGAAATGTGCTTGTACTGCTAGAAGAACAAAACCCTGAAAAATAGCCACAATATACTTTGAGTGTTATATTTATCTGAACTTGCGCCTCCTTTAATTTTGTTTTCTTAGCTCTAACTTTATGACAGGCTTAAATAATATGTAGGAAATTAAATGCATGATTAAGAGCATAACTTTTACATACCATGACTTCTAAGCAACCAAAGATGAGACAAGTCTTGAACCTTGACAAGTAAGTATCTGAGATAAATCCTCCAAACAATGGGAGCAAAAAAGCAGTCCCCATGAAATTAGTGAGTGAAGTTGCTGATTTTATCAAGCTGAAGTTCATGTACCCATAAAAGTATGTGAATAGGCTAACACCATTTGAAATGAATGCCATTGTCTCCAATGCTGCCATTGCTGCATAAAATCAAGATACCCAAACCCCATTTGTCAAAACCAAAATAATTAACATACATATAGCTAGGACTTATAGACTTAGACATTCAGTTGCATTACGCGATCACAGCTCGTGGCATGGTCTTTTGGTCATATTAGTCAATAAACACATCAGTAGTGATCAAAAACCAAAAAACTAGTGTTTGTACGCGAAAACTCCCAAGTTATCAATTAGTATATATGTTGTTGTTGAGTCGATGTGACATTATACGTATAACAGCAAATGATTATGGAAAATGGCAGCTTTGTTAGAAATGGTATGGAATGCCTGGTATGAGCATTAAAATGTACTGAATGGTTGCGATGGTTCCGTGGCATTGCAGTTGCATGCACCATACCAGAACATTGTAATAAAGTTGCAACTATGGCTAAGCATAATGTAGTTGGCTCCTAAACACAGATTATCACATGAACTATATGCTTAATTAAAGTACATATGGTATAGTATTTGAGTATACCAAAAACAAACACGGCGGCTCTACTTCCACCCTTGTTTGACTGCTGCTTAAGCTGAACCTTGACATTTTTATTGAAAATGCCCTGGAAAAAGTTGATAGATTAAGTTTCAAGAAAAAAAAAGAGATGGGAATCTTGAAAATGTGATGACTTTTCTATGCAAATTATGCTTTACCATTTTCAGGGTTTTCTTCTGCAATCTTCAGTGTTGGGAGATTGAAGATTGTAACATAATTTGAATTGCTTATATAGAGTTCAGGTTGTGTTAACATTGAAGCCCCAAACAAACTGCCAACCCATGATCAAAGAGGAATCTCATCGACCATCAAAGGATAATCATAGTCAACTAGAAGGTGAAAGGTTCATGTTTGTTGGTAGATTATTAAAATTCAAGATTGATGTGCATGCTTATGACTTTATTCGGCCGTATAAATGATGAGGTATGAATTCAGGCTAATATTTTGTTAGGCTTAAGACGAGGGGACCCGCAGCCTTTACCCTTACGGTGCACACCGGGTTGAAGCAGCAGTCTGCAAACCACGCCAACCAGATAAATCGCACTAGGCAAACCCGGTGCGACAGGCTGATATCGAGAAACTGTTGGCAGGGAGAATATGACATTACGGTCCTGAACTCACCATATTCCACCAACTCGGACAACCCCTTGGGGGCATTAGACTTAATTATTGTTTGATTGTGAAATGGTTCCCAGTTCTTAAGATGCCATTGTTAGGTCAAGTTGTGGGAAATCATGCATAGTTATTTAATCAGTCAAATACAATACATGCATATTCTTGGATGATTAAGAATTTGTTTATCATTTTTCGAAACCAAATAATTATAGCCGTTATTCTGTAAAAAAAATTATTCGTCTTAATAACCATAAACCTGACATTATAAAGAGGAAACTACAAAAAATTTATTCTCACAAATTATTTTTAACAAAAATCTTCTCATTTCAAAAGAAACATTCCAAGAATTTGTATTAATTTATAACATCGCCGGACGATCTGATATCTACAATTTATTATGACATACTAATTTGATTGTTGATGCAAGTGCCTGATGCGACTTGATTCTCTTTATTGTTCATATAGCTTATCTCAATTCATTAGGATTAAAGACTTAGTTGTTGTTGTATACTAATTTGGTTGTTGTGGCAAATATATAATTATGATCTGGATGGACCGAAGGCATGCTCATGTAGAATGATGCAATGGTAGTAGGTGTTTGTTCATTTTCAAAACATATTTTTTTTTAGGATTCTTCGACTGAGAATGGATCCAACCGGGAAAGACGGGCAGATGTCTGTACTAAAAGGAAAACAATAAGATTAAATTTAGCCCCTAAAATATACTTTTCGGACAAGAGAGTGATAATGGAGGAGACATGATTTAATAAATTTTAAATATATATTATATTTAATTTAGTTTCTCAGGAAATTCGTGCAGCGAAAGATACAACACTCCGGTCACTAGCCCCGAATCTGTATCTGGGTTTTGATATATGAAAAATGGAAGAATTTGTGTGAATTGATTTTACATTGATAAAAGAATCGAATATTCATTGATCAAATCATCCACTCCATAATCCGATAGATCTCTTAAAGAAATCGATTCGACCCCGGATGTTTCGGGATGCCGCTAATAACCAATGAAATCTAAACAATCATACATTAACTTATTTTCAAAAATAATTGCTACTTCTTGTTCCGTTGAATTCCCTCAACTCCTCCAAGAATCTTTGATCTACTCAAAAAAGGATTCTTCTTTACCTATTTGTCTCTTAGTGCTTCCTTATTTGTTGTTTTTCTTTCTTCTTTGGCTTGAAGTTTGGGCAGCAACTCAAATCGAGGGGAAAAATTATTAAATTAAAAAAAAAATTAAATATCATACATAATTTCCAAAAAAAAATTATAGCTTTTGTCCTTCAAGATTTCAAATGTTTGGTATATAATGTATTTATTTTTACACGATTAATTACTCGCATGATTACACCTGTACAGATTCTTGAGTTCATTCTTGAACGTACATAACAAAAGAAAAAAATTCAAAAACCTTCACGTTAGTTGGCCTATATAGATTTACCTCATGGGTTGAGCGGAACAATGACGAACTTATTGAGGAAATGAAGGTTAATAATGGACTTGGCATCTTCTTTTTCAATACGTAATTACTCCCTCATTGATTGGTTTATGAACTCAGTCATTAGTTATTGTGTGTTAGCGCAAACTTTGTAAATTTTTTGTTTGTGAAGTATTTCTAGTACTCGTTGAATAAAAATTTTTGTCTGAGCAAAATAAATAACTAATGAATGCATAATACTTAAAATATACCAGTCAAGTCATGCAAAAATGCATCATTATTTAACAAAATACTGGGGTACATACATGATCTCGTCCCATTTTTTTGATACAGGAGTAGAGGGTGGGAATTCTGAAACCCGAGACCTCCGACCTCATTTGAGAAATTGATGCCATTTGAGCCAATGGTTCATGGCTCGTTTCCAATTTTGACTTGAGCATAAAAGGGGTTGTATCATCGGGACACGAGATAATTCTTCTTAAATAGATTTTTTAGATGATTTGATCATTGGCAAGGGCGGGTTTTTGTAGAACATAGGGATTGTATACTTTCATTTGTCAATTGTTTCTTACTCCATGCATGCATTAGTAGAAATAGAGGTTATTTTTCTCTTCTAAGTTCTAATTGACTCTATTTGTAATTAACTTGGTAAATATATTTGTACCTTGGATTTTGGTAACTCAAGGTCGTGAATAAAGATTTTATTAAACAAATCAAACAAATACGCTAAGGAAGTGTTATGAAAAATAATATATTATTTTTACGTAAGAACAGTGTGTTTACATATATTTAACATAAATTGTACTCATTAAATACTGTTTAGTTTTAAAGTAGATTAGACCGTGATTTTTGAGATGATAATACTAAGCCAAAAGCAATAACTTTTGATAAAGTGACAATCATTTGATCCTTAATTGATATTAGAGTCGTCATCATGTGTTCGATTCACATTGTTCGCAATGAGTTTAGTCTTGGTCTGATTGTCCAAAGACCAACTCTGAATTTCAAATTGAATAGGACATTTTTAAAAAAAACCAAGATAGAAATGAACATAAAGAGACATAACTAGATCCAAATACCCAAACAAAAGGATATGAAATTTCATCTTCGTACACACAAATAGATGGTAATAAAGAGAAAATTAATTTAATTCTGAAAATTGACCGATTCGAGTGAGTCCAGATTACAAGAATTGACGAATTGAGGAAAAAAATTCGGAAGTCACACACCAATCTTTGGGCCCATGCGACACCTTAGTGGGCGGGAGTTAAGCCCACCAGTCACATATTGGTGGTGGTGAGGTTTTTTAAGTTAAATTTTAATATTTTAGTTTAATATTTATCAAAATTTTAGCTTTAGTTATATGTCTTTGTTTCATTTATTTATCGTGTATTAGATTATTGTGAAGATATTTTTTAAGTCAATTTTTTTATTTTTGTCATTTGGATCACAAGAATTTACAGCGACCAGAATTGGATACTGAAAAATTAAGTATTGGCATGAGAATAGGACCCCCTATAATAAAGATAACATTGTATATATATATTTGTTGAGTAAATCAATATTAGCTTATGAGATATTGCATGTTTGATAAGGCCATATTTTTGTAATATGTCTAAGGCCTGCTAAAAGGTTGAGCCGTCTCTAACCGGATGTATGATGTAGATGACTTCAAAAACAGTGCCTGTGAGACCAACAACAACACAAGCGTCATTATTCCATATTTTGCAAAAATCCATAAAATAAGATCAGATTGTCACGGTAATTTTCTAATTTTTATATCTATCGACCCCCCATTCCTCGAATAATTACATAAATTTAAAATATTACCTATCAAAAAACTATTTTTTGTACAGTATTTTCTATGGCACGTTCGAATATGGAGTATGCTTTCTTAATTGTCCAGATAAATTTGATGCATATTTGATCTGCCGACATGAGGAAACCAAGAGGGAACATTCCCATCGAGAACGTGTTTTATTTCAACAAACGACAACATATTCCCACCCACCACCAAAGATCACTTCGACCAAGTTTGGCCTTTTAATTTGACCAAATAGTACTCGACTTCAGTTAGCTCTTGCTTGGCCAAATTCAATAAAATTTGTTCGACTAAAGATATTTAATCGAATAGAAGCGCTTGGAAATATTGACGTATGTGTCCGATTCACCCTACTTGATTCTCTATATTGTTTATGTAGCTTACATCAATTCATTAAGGGGATGTATGTCAATCTAGACTTTAATTGACTTTTTTAAATGATAGACTGTTATGGAGTTGATATGTTTCTATTAACGTTTATAAATTTCAGTAGAGTTATAAAAAGATTTTTACAGAGTCTCGTAGGCTTTTTCAATAGATTTCTATGGAATTTATCGATTTTTAATGACTTCTTTTAAAATGATGGACTTTTATGAAATTGATAGATTTCTAATAACTCTTATAGAATTACACGGAATTATAAAAATAATTTATAGACTCTATATATTTTATAACTTATAATTGATCTCTTTGAACTAACAATTGAACATAAATAACTTCTTCAACTATAATATATATTTTTACATTAATGTAAACAAATTTTACTTATTTAATAGCAAAAAATGTGAAAAATCGGTATTCAATTCTTTTGCTTGTCAAAGATCGAACAATTTTTTGCATCTTCAAGATGATGACCTTGATGATTCAATCAAGTGTGTTATGTAATTGTAATCTATATTTTGTGTAATAAAACAAAAGTTTCCTATTAAATAAAATTTTATAAACATAGATTTTTTGATGATATTTGACTGCTATAAAAATTCTTAAAAGATATCTTTTAAATTAAACATGATAATTTATATTGTTATAAATACCTTTTATTTTAAAAAAATATTTATTATAATTGTTTATAGATACAGAACCCATACAGTCTTGTTAAAAATCTATCATCTAATAAAATTGAACACATTAACTTGCTATTTTATCAAAATGCTTTTGCAAATATTAATATTATATCGAATAAAAAAAAATCGATGTGTGAAAAAAATAATAACTGAATATTATTTCGGCATTCATCACAATTCCACGTTTCCTTGTCGCATTTTTATATAGTACACATAGATATACAGAAACATACTCACAACCACATATTAGGAATTAAAGAAAGGGTACATGCAGAAAACATGGGAGGTGACAGTGGAAATGAAAATAAACGTAAGAGAGGTAAGGGTAATTAAGAATTAAAAGTCATTCCAAATCTTTATTGGGAGTGGTGGAGAATTTTTAACTTTTTTGGGATGTCCGTGAGACATCAAAGTTTGCCTAAAGATTTCAACAGAAGTCATTAAAAGTCTATGAGATTCTGGATACCTATATAGAATTTTATAGAGTTTATAAAAGTCAAGTTGAATATCACCCGACTTTTAAAAACTCTACGAAAGCCTGTTTTTAAACTCCAAAAAGTCATAAAAATCAATAGGAATTTTATAACCAATATACGCCCAACAGACTTAAAGATGTAGTTGTTGATAATATTTCTAACATATAAACATTTTTTTCAATTTTATTATTT
>CAJQUN010000002.1:12489679-12577687 GCA_907163345.1 Haberlea rhodopensis | reverse complement strand
CTGAACTTTCCTAGTGCTTTTGCTTTAGATCATCGACTTAAATTGGATGTTTTGCATGAAATGTTAGTGATGTATTATGAGGCATTATCCCCCCGATGAGATTTCCCGAATTGATTCTTCTATGATAGTAAATCGTGTTAGAAATTATTTGAATGAGATTTATAGAGAATATAGTTTAAAATATGGTGTACAAGAAAATTAATCACAACTACAACAAATTAATGCTCAAAGTCATTCTAGTGGTATTAAACTCACCAAAGCACAACTTCTGTTAAAAGAGCACAATAAACGTCCCAGAGGATCATCAAGTTCCAGTCATGAACTTGATAATTATTTTACGATTTCTTTTGATTTCAGTGAAGCAGATAGCGAGCAACAATTGATATCTTGTGGTGGCGGTCACAAAAGACACAAATTTTCCCAATTTATCAATCATAGCAAATGAAATCTTAGCTTGCCCCGTGTCAACCGTTGCTGTGGAACAAGCTTTTAGCGCAGGGGAAAATATTTTGGATGTAAGACAATAAAAAATGAGTCCAGATTCTTTAGAGGCCCAATCACTAATGGACGATTGGGCGAGGGCGGCAAAACGAAAACAAGGAATGAAATCAAGCTCGAACCAAGATGAATTTGATACGAGGAACTATTACTACGGGGACAGGTAACGGAAGTGATTGAGCTACGCCACTTCCAAAGGTAAGAGAACTACGTAGGCTTTGATTCTCTACACCCTAAGAGGGTACGTAGGCAACTTAAAAAGTTCAAACCCTCCCCTCCCCTCCCACTTACATTTTCTTTGTTTGTTTTTAGGGTAAATTGTAAAAACAATCCCATGTGTTTGGTAAAAATACACGAAACCTCCCTGTAACACTCAGCAAACCCCTCTTTTTTTATTTTAAATTCTGCACAAAACCTCCTCGATTGTCCAATATGCTTATTTTGAATATGATTCGTGTTAAAACTAAAAGAATGAATCATTACAAAAAAGAGAAAAAAATGTGGGATGGAGAAAAATTGTAGAGCATATTGGATAATCGAGGAGGTTTTGTGCAGAAAAACATATTTCGTGCAAAGTTTCGAAAAAGAGAGGGTTTTTTTTTTTTTTTGCCTTTTTATAACACATGGGGGTTTCTTGCTGAGTTCAATAGGACATAGGTACTTTTTTGCCTATTTTGTTAACACATGGGGTTTCGTGCATTTTTACCAAAACACTGGGGTTTTTTTTTTGCAATTTACCCTTTTTATTGTAATTTTTAATTATTTTAAATAAAATTTTAATTTTTTTAAAAACTATATGGATCGAACCGTAATTATAACCAATGATTAACCATATTTGTAACCGCGATTCCAAACCGTCAATTGAGAATTCACGAATCACGATCATATCTAGAATGAGCTGGCTCAGATTTTGAATTATGGCAACCCAATCAATGGGAATATTATTGACAATAATTTTAACTAACCAAGAAAACAAATAATAAAATTTGTTCTCTCTCTCGAGAGTCTCCTCTCTGTCATAGAGTTTTCACCATTGCTGTGGTACGTACACGTCTCCTCGCGCTATCCTCGTGAGTTCTTACCCTAAATTCTATTCGAGTGCTGAGGTAATTTCTTAGTGTCTGGCCTTGCTGTTTCTTTAATCCCTATTTTACTCTGTTGTTAGGTGCGCTTTGTGTTTGATTTATATGCCTCTCTTTGGACCAGGGAGATTTAACTGTGGTACTCCAAGTATTGAGGTTCCTTTGATTTAGGGTTTATTTCTTCATAGCGTGTGTCGTGCGCTGTTTTTCTGTGCTTTTTCTTTCTCTAGGGTTTCTATTTCCGTTGCGCTCCTCTGCTTTTCTTGGGGGTGTCCTGGTGCGTGTCTTCTTTCTTCTGTTGCAGGGTTCCGAACGAGTTTCATTGTGCCTCACCTGAGATACTCTTCAGTGTTGGCCTTGATAGTGTGGCAGTTATGGATAAAACACATATCAGCTAGCAGAGGATATGGGCAGGAAACTTATCATGACTGTGGATGAGGCCAAGGGGTTAGATATTGCAGAGGCAATTTGGTCGAATGCTACCGTTAATTATGAGTTGGGTCTTTTGGGATGTGTAGTATCTAACGACAGATTCATTTCGCATCTCTTACCAAAACATTAACCAATATCTGGTCTCTAGGATTTAGAATGGAAGTGAAGAAAATTAGTGAAGATAGAATGCCTTTTCTGTTTCCTCATTCAGTGGATTGCCGACGAGTGCTTATGAGGGGACCTTGGAGTTTTGACAAAATCTTATTGTTCTCAGCCCAATCCCAGAAAACGAGGATCCATGCGAGGTGAATCTTGATTGGTCTGAGTTTCTCACGCACGTCTCAGGAGTTCCCTTTTCCATGATGACAAAACCTATTACTGAAATCATTGGGAATGGTATTGTTAAGTTTGTTGATATTGACAGTGGACACATCAATTCTTGGGGGCACATCTATGAGAATACGGGTCAAATTGGATATCACAAAACGCATTATTCGAGTCCTCAATTTGCATAGCCATACTAACAAAAGGCTGATGGTCCGGTTTACGTATGAGAGGCTCCCAAACTTTTGTTATCAGTGTGGAATAATGGGACATATTCTAAGAGACTGTAATCTCCAATATGAGTTGGATCTACTTGGTATTCCTGAAGATAATCTTCCCTATGGAGACTGGTTAAGGACATCCCCTATCTGTCAACTCACGAAGTTTGTAGGACCGGGATCTGGGAAAGGAGAATCTTTCCCTGAGTTTGTGGATTGCTGTTCAACACCTATACATAAGGGGACGAGGACACCTTTACTGCACGCCAAAGATAGCCTGGATGATATAGGAGATCGCAGTAACTTGCAGCCTGTTGAAATCTATGATTGTAGTACTGATGTTGGAAGTCTAAAAAAGGTTCAGAGGCTTTGCATATAGCCCGGCGAGTAGTTGCTCCCCTCCAAAACCTGAAATCTCCTCCTCTCCCTTTAAGGCAAAAAATTTAATACCTACCAGGGATAAAGGAAAAATGTCACGCCTCGAGACCGGGGACAATAACACCGACATTGATTTTCATAAACAACTTGAAATCAATAAGGCCTGTAATATCGTAATAACAAAACCAGTCTATATTCCATAAATAAAGAAATCATTGTCCTTACAACTGAATTAAAAAAAGCGAAATTAAAACTTAAACATCTTAAACGAAATAAAATTGTAAAGACCCGGATTTGAGGCTATCCAACAATTGAGTTAATTGTTACAAGTTAAACTCTTTTGTTATCAAATAAATGATAGGTGTTAGTATTTGAACTACAACTCTAATTAAATCAAGATGGTTTAATTAAGTGTGGGTGTCAAATACTTGTTAGATGTTGTTCCACAATTGCCTAAACTCTAGCCAAGAGTTACCATAGCATCAAGGAGTCCTTATTCATCTCAACTCATCTTTTAAACCATCGAATTGCAGCAACTTTGGATCGAACAGAATCGGATCTCACCTCAACAATTTGCATCGATTTGCTCCTACATTCTCGTAGGATTTTTGCTCTAAAACTCCTCATATTGATCCTCTCTAAGTTCTTGATAAAATTTGGCAAGAATTTCATGAGATTAGGCTTATTAAATTCGACTCCCTCCAGCCTCAAAACTCTCCACAGAATATGCTTGATAGAGACACAAAGCTGCTCGGAATCTTCCCTACATTTTCGAGTTAGAGTCCAACTCAAACACCTTAAACTTGGCCTCCACCTTCATCTATAAATAGAACCAACCTAGGTAGTAGTTTGTTCATCACAAGCCATCTCCTTCCAGCCATAAAATCGAGAAGAAAAACCCACGGTTTCTGTCCAACAATTCGAAAAGTTGTTCCATTAATCCAGCGACCCAAACCATCGAAACTTGGCAGAATTTGTTCTAAAATTTGACAGCAACCATAACCAAGGAATCGAGCCTTGATTCTGTCCAAGTTTTTCAGAAACGTTTCAACACCTTGTTCCATCGAATTATCAGCAAGTTTCGAACTAAGAATCGAGAGATTCCTGGCCAGATTTCCAGCAACTAAAGCTTCGAATTGTTCCAGAAATTTTTGTAACAATCGTAGCAGATTTTGGTTCGAAAAAGGATAAGAATTCTGTCCGTGTTGTTCTGTTATTTTTCGAAAGCCAAGAGTGGAAAGAATCCCATCGTTTCGCACCATCGATCACTAAAGCACGTATATCATCACTGTAAGTGGGCTTTTGCTATTTATTCGTTTCGTTTTTGAAAAACTATAGTATGTTTTGAAATCTCGATCGATATGAACTATGTTGAAACTAAAAAAAGTATTAATTTGTAAGCACCTTAAACTCAAAATCTAATTGGATTGGAATTCCCCATGACCCTGATGCGGTGGGGTGTAACCGCTAAAAGAACCTTATACGGTGGTTAACCGTTGTTTCTGGAGTTTCCAGACCCTTTATTCGTGGGTAAGCCGATGTCATGACCTCATCTCTAGGAGGGATAAGTCTAGAGACTGATATCAGTACCAAGAAGAGATTAGATGCTTTACTGTGCTTAAGTATAAAAAAAATTATGAACGAAATGAGATGTCGTGTTTTGAAAATTATGAAGTATTTGTTTATGATATCATATCGATTGTCCCCCACTTGCTGAGTTGTTTTCCAAAGCACTCAACCCCTTACTCTACATCCCCAGATAAAGCTGAGGAAGAAGTTGAAGCCGAAGAAGAACACCAATTTTGGGGTTGGTGATATATCCGCTACGTAGTTCTAAGAATTAAGATCCCCAGACTTTATTTAAGTACGATTTTACTATTTAAGATGTTAAGTTTTAATTTCGCGCTTTTAATTCAGTTGTAAAGACAATGATTTCTTTATTATGGAATATAGACTGGTTTTTGGTTATTACGATATTACGAGGCTTATTGATTTCAAGTTGTTTATTGGAAATCAATGCCGGTGTTATTGACCCCGGTCTCGAGGCGTGACATTTTAGTGGTATCAGAGCGAACCAGGTTCCATAATCCCGTTGGGAAAAGATCGATTCACGATAATTACGATAATCGAAAGTTCAATCTGATTGATCACGTGAATAACGATTTTTCTGTTCCTAAGAATTTTTTTTTTTTTTAAAAAAAAAAATATAATAGAATTTTCGAAAAATCGAAACCCTAGCTGCCTTAGAGCCGCCGTCGCCGGCCGCCACGATAACTGTCGACGAGTATACCATTGGAACCGCGTCTTCCAGTCGATCTTACTGTCCAAGTTCCAGATCGATCGGACTTGATTTGCCCGATCAATTTCTCATTCGAAGCTTAAGAACCCTAATCCCCAAATTATCTCGTTTCCCGATTTTCAGATCGTATCTTGATCGTTTTTGAAATTAAAAATTTTCGTATGATCTTCCACGCAAGTCGATCGATAGCCCTCTTCAAATTTCTGATTTCGAGCTTCGATTAGGGAGAATTTCGAAACCATAATTTTCGAACTATGAACCCTAATTTCAGTTTTAAAAAAAAATAAAATAAAATAAAATTTCCAGAATGCAAAATTCGAAATTTTTTGCTTCATGCTATTAATCCTTGTTTTTTAAAATGATTTTGTCAAGTAATTCGTTTGACTAAATTATTTCCGTATTTGGGTTTAGGTGATGACAACCCGAGCCCAGACCGTCAAGATCCTTAGCCTGGAGCAAGAAGTTGAAAAGCTCAAGGAAGCTAAATCTGAACTACTTGAGGTAGTAGACCACCTGCGTGGCGATGTTCATAGACTCAGCTACTATCACCATCAAGCCGACGAGCAGAGTAAGGAAGCTAACAAAGAAGTTGCTCGATTAGATGAACTCCATCGGACTGCTGCCGAGAAATGGGTAGTGCAAAGGCAACAGCTGGAGCAAATGGCGGAGCGAGTTCTCTCACTCCAAGCTACGAACCATCGCTTGACAGTAAGAAGCAATGGATACTGGAGTATCATCACTCACCTCCAGAACGTCAATAGTGATCTACGGGAAGCCAATGATCACATGCGAGACCTCCTGGACGTGGTAGACTCGGATGAAGACCCAGATGAAGAACCAATGGAGGAAGATATCGTAGAGGAGTTAGAAAGTGGAGAAGTTATAGATCCGTAGTTTTCTAGAAAGCTTTGTTTAGGAGTTTTGTTTTTTTTTAAGAATTATTTTGATGTTCAGCATTTCCTTTCCGTTTTGTTTTGATAAACAATTTCAGTTATTAATAAAATCGTCATTTTCCTTTTATCATATCTTCGCTACATTCCGTTATCATTATACTTCTGCGCAAAGATTTTAGATCTATATGTATTGTAGGAAATGGTCGGACGTCCTACTCGCAGCAACCGTAATCCCAACAACAAAGTCATCCAAGAATGGCTTGAATACTCGATTCATCAAGTCCATGAATACTGTTGGCGCATTTGACAAGCCAAATGGCATCACCGTGAATTCGTAATGCCCATACCTCGTTCTGAATGCTGTTTTTGGTACGTCATCAGCTTTTATCTTTAGTTGGTGATAGCCTGACCTTAGATCGAGCTTAGAAAAGACTTTAGCTCCTTTGAGTTGATCGAACAGGTCATCTATCCTTGGAAGAGGGTACTTGTTCTTGATTGTGATCTTATTCAGTTCTCTGTAGTCGATGCACAATCTCATGCTCCCGTCTTTCTTCTTTACAAACAACACTGGAGCTCCCCACGGGGATACACTTGGTCTGATTTGTCTCTTGTCTAAGAGATCCTGAAGTTGTTCCTTGAGTTCTTTCAATTCGGCTGGAGCCATTCGATATGGTGCCTTTGAAATTGGTTGTAGCGCCTGGCACCAATGATTTCAAACTCCAATTCTCGGTTTGGAACAGAACCGGGCAGTTCTTCGGGAAAGACATCCGGAAATTCTTGCACTACCGCTATGTCTTCTATCCTGGGTCCATCTTCCTCTTTTACCTCGCTTATTGTTGCTAGGTATACTTCTTCACCGTTCTTCACGGCTTTCCACGTTTGTGCTGCCGACAGAAGGAATTTTCGTTCCTTAGTTTTGCCGTGGTATACGATCTCTCACTCGTCTGGAGTTCGTAGTTTAACATTCTTGTTGCGGCAGTCCACTACTCCATGGTGTTTAGATAGCCAATCCATTCCCAGTATAACATCGAAATCCACCATATTGAGTTGAATTAGCTCAGCATTAAACCTTATTTCATTAATACTGAGATTACAATCTCGGTGTATACTATGTGCTATAAGGGTCTTATTGGCGGGTGTTGCTACACTGTATGGTTTACTAAGTAATTCCGGTTTTAAGAGCTAGTTTCTTAGCAAACCTCTTAGATATAAACGAATGTGTGGCACCACAATCAAACAATGTATAAGCAGGTAATTCATTTAATAAAATGGTACCTGCCACGACGTCGTTTGCGTCCTCTGCCTCCTCATGTGATATGGCAAAGACACGGGCATTCGGATTGTTCTCCCTTGGTTTGTTCGGAGGCCCGCCATTTCTTGCAATTGTCCCCTTTACATCAGGTTCGGGACATTCGGCAATCCTGTGGCCTAACTTTCCACATCGGAAACATGCTCCCTTTCCCTTAAGGCATTCTCCCGGATGATGATAGCCACAGTTTGAACATTTTGGAAATCTCTGTTGGTTTGGGCCTATCGTTGGTCCTTTTCGCTGATTACTGGACGGGTTGGGCCTCTTGAAGTTTTGACCATTAGAGGTATGCTGACTAATGGAGGGTCGTTTGCGCTTAAATTCTTCCTCGCGACGCTTTATGTCAGCTTCAGCTCGGATGGCTGCTCCCATTAGATCTCCAAAATTTGCGGTTTCGAAAATCGCAAGGGCGGATTGGATACGACTGTTCAGTCCAATCCTGAAGCGATGTAGCTTTAGAGACTCGTCTGCCATTATGCTTGGCGCATACGTTCCCAGCGAGTTGAACTTCGCGGTGTACTCTACCACTGTCATGTCTGGCGTCTGCGTCAGGTGTTCAAATTCTCGCAGTTTCTGGTTTTGTACCGCGGTTGGAAAGTACTGCTTTAGAAACGTACTTCGGAACCTTTGCCATGTGATTGGTCCCGTTTCTAACATAAGTGGTGACACGTTTTCCCACCATTTTCCCGCTTGATCAACGAGAAATGACGTGGTGACTTCCACTTTGATGTCTTCAGGTACTTCCAGCAGTCTGTGGTGGTTTTCCACTTGTTTAAGCCAGTTTTGTGCCATTTCTGGGTCTGAGTTGCCATCGAAAGTTGGGACTCGGTTCTTTCGCAGTGATTCGTAATGATACTTCACTCCCTGCGGGTGTGGCACTGGCTGCGGGTGTGGCTGGTTAGCAGTAGGGTTAGTCATGCCCTGTAGTGTTGTAGCAACGATTGTGGCTATAGCCATCAAATCCTCGCGGCTTAATCCCACTCTAGGGGGTCGTTGGTTATCAGTAGATCTTTCATCATCATTGTTATGAGGGGCAGCATTGTTTGGATTACGGTTGTTGCGGGTTGGACGTCCGACAATATCCTACAATATATAAAGATCTAAAATTTTTGCACAGAGATATAACGATAGCGGAAAGATAAAGAAGACATGATAAACAGAAATGACGATTTTATTAATCATTGAAAATGTTTATCAAAACAAAACGGAAAGGAAATGCTGAACACCAAAATAATTCTAAAAAACAAAACTCCTACACAAAGCTTTCTAGAAAACTAAGGATCTATAACTTCTTCATTTTCTAACTCCTCTACGATATCTTCCTCCATTGGTTCTTCATCTGGGTCTTCATCCGAGTCTACCACGTCCAGGAGGTCTCGCATGTGATCATTGGCTTCCCGTAGATCACTATTGACGTTCTGGAGGTGAGTGATGATACTCCAGTATCCATTGCTTCTCACTGTCAAGCGATGGTTCGTAGCTTGGAGTGAGAGAACTCGATCCGCAATTTGCTCCAGCTGTAGCCTTTGCACTACGCATTTCTCGGCAGCAGTCCGATGGAGTTCATCCAATCGAGCAACTTCTTTGTTAGCTTCCTTACTCTGCTCGTCGGCTTGATGGTGATAGTAGCCGAGTCTATGAACATCGCCACGCAGGTGGTCTACTACCTCTAGTAGTTCAGATTTAGCTTCCTTGAGCTTTTCAACTTCTTGCTCCAGGCTAAGGATCTTGACAGTCTGGGCTCGAGTTGTCATTACCTAAACCCAAATACGGAACTAATTTAGTCAAACGAATTACTTGACAAAATTATTTTAAGACAAGGACCAAAAATAAGAGCATAATTCTTCGAATTTTGCAATCTGGAATTTTTTTTTTTTTAAATCTGAAATTAGGGTTCAAAACTCGAAAATTAGGGTTTCGAAATTCTTCCTAATCGATGCTCGAAATCAGAAATTGACAGAGGGCTATCGATCGACTTGCTTGGAAGGTCATACTAAATTTTTTAATTTAAAAAACGATCAAGATACGATCTGAAAATCGGGAAACGAAATAATTTGGGGATTAGGGTTCTTAGATTTCGAATGTGAAATTGACAGAGCAAACGGAATCCGATCGATCTGAAATTTTGGCAGAAGGATCGACTGGAAGAGACGCTTCGATTGGTATACTCGTCGACGGCTATCGTGGCGGCAGGCGGCGGCGACTTTAAGGCAGCTAGGGTTTCGATTTTTTCGAATTTTCTATATATATATATATTTTTTAAAAATTTCTTAGGAACAGAAAAATCGTTATTCACGTGATCAATCAGATTGAACTTCCGATTATCGTAATTATCGTGAATCGATCTTTTCCCAACGGGATTATGGAACCTGGTTCGCTCTGATACCACTAAAATGTCACGCCCCGAGACCGGGGACAATAACACCGGCATTGATTTCCATAAACAACTTGAAATCAATAAGCCTCGTAATATCGTAATAAACAAAACCAGTCTATATTCCATAAATAAAGAAATCATTGTCCTTACAACTGAATTAAAAACGCGAAATTAAAACTTAAACATCTTAAACGAAATAAAATCGTACTTAAATAAAGTCTTGGGATCTTAATTCTTAGCAATACGCAGCGGATATATCACCAACCCCAAAATTGGTGATCTTCTTCGACTTTAACTTATTCCTCAGCTTTATCTGGGGATGTAGAGTAAGGGGTTGAGTGCTTTGGAAAACACTCAGCAAGTGGGGGACAATCGATATGATATCATAATAAATATTTCATAATTTTCATAACATGAATCAAAACTTGACATAAACCGATATGAATGTATCTTGACATAATTGCTCCAACGAGCCATAACATGACATCTCATATCGTTCATAATTTTTCATATACTTAAGCACAGTAAAGCATCTAATCTCCTCTTGGTACTGATATCAGTCTCTAGACTTATCCCTCATAGAGATGAGGTCATGACATCGGTTTACCCACGAATAAAGGGTCTGGATACTCCAGAAACAACGGATAACCACCGTATAAGGTTCTTTTAGCGGTTACACCCCACCGCATCAGGGTCATGGGGAATTCCAATCCAATTAGATTTCGAGTTTAAGGTGCTTACAAAATATACTTTTCATAGTTTCACATAGTTCATATCGATCGGGATTTCAAAACATACTATAGTTTTTCAAAAACGAAACGAATAAATAGCAAAAGCCCACTTACAGATTGCAGACGTGTTTGAACGATCTAGGGTACGAAACGAAAGGATACTTTCCTCCTAATATGAACAGTACTCGAACACCTTTACTGTGTGTCCACTGTGTGTAATTTTTTGAAGGTTTAAGGACTGATTTTCGAAGGTTGTTTGCTTGCTGAAAAGCTGATGAATTGAACAGATTATTTGCTTGAAGATTTTCAAAGCTTTAGACCGATTTTTCCTTCGAATATCAAAGCTGATTTGGAGTGATATTAATGGCTGAAGGGTCAACACATATGGTGCAGAATATATGGAATCTTGTGGACGTTTTTGAGGATTAACTCTCGGCAATTTTCTGAATATTTGATGCTGGATGGAGGCTGAGGTTTCGGCTTCTGTATGTGAAAAGGGGTGACAGATTTGATCTTATATAATGGCTTGAAGTCCTCCAATATTTAATAGCCTAACTTTCGAAATTTTAGGCTGAGATAAGGATGGATTTTTGTTGAAGTTAAATCATCAATCTTTTGCAAATCTGGTGTTGAAAAACTTGGAGTTTAATGCCTTTGATCCTATCAAAAATCTAGGCTGGAACTTTCGATTTTTATGGTACTGATTTGCCTAAAGTTTTCGGCTAATGTTGTGCAAAATTTCAGAAAGTTTCGAAGGATGAAGACTGAATGGAGGCTGGGTTTTATTGGCTGGAAAACTTTGACAATTCAAGGACTTGCAGTTATGAAATTCGATGGCCTGAGATTCGAATCTGATGGCTTGGGTTTGATTGGAGGAGAATTTAATTGGTTGAACTCTTTGGATGATAATAATAGAGTTTTCGAACTCTGTATTGCTTTGTATCTAAAGGCTCTAATGCTGAAAATAGGTGAGTGATTAGGTATTTAACAAGTGTAGGTTAGTAAAGATAAGATGATAACATGATACACTTCTATCCCCACTAGAATTCTAAATCATCTTTTAGAGTTTTACACTTCCTAGAACACCTAATTATCTATCTATTAAATAGAGTTTAAATCATACTAAAACACTTAATTATCTAATTAATAATTAGAGTTTTAACATGAATAAGGTACCTTAAGTAGATTCGATGACATCAAATCTCGGGTTAAATTCTCGGGTTTTACAAAAAAGCCATCTTATTGATTGTCGCAACTCGCTTGGGACGAATTGGACTGACCGTTTTGATCTAAATCCTATTACAGTCAACTTGGGGTCACTTCTTTCAAAACCAACCTGCTGCGTGATAGCAGTTATAGCCCTCTCTTTCGCCTAGATTGTCACATGCCTTTCGAGAATTTATTAAGCTAGTCAAAGAGGTTTACCGCTAATATCCAACGATGTACTCAACTCCCAAAAGCAGAGGAGACAGTGCTGCTCGAATGTAAAAAGGAGAAATTCAAGCAGGGACAACATCGGAAAAAAGGAAGTATACAAATCTCGGAGGACATAAGACCACATAAAAGATTGAATAATGATGTGGATATGTATATTGACAGACCTATCAAGAAGCCACATTTGATTATTCATACTTCGTAAGTGGATTCCACTTTAGTAAAGGCGGAGGCTGATGGTCAGCCCCGCCTCCAACAATGAGTTGCTTTTCCTGGAACTGCCAGGGCCTGGGGGGCCTTGGACAGTTTGAGCACTTGGGGAACTCCTCAAATTGCACAACCCCCAACTTACCTTTCTTATGGTAACTCGTCTATCGACCCGTAAGTTTGATATGTTAAAGGAATGGTTTTAACTTTTTTGGTGTTGATGTTCCCGTGATTGGTAAGGCTGGTGGTCTGGGACTCACGTGGACGACAGATACAATATTTTCTCTCCAAAGTCTGTCTCAGAACCATATTGATGTTAATGTGCAGCTGAAAGATAGTGCGCTCACATGGAGATTTACAGGTTTTTATGGTGAGCCTGATCAGTCAATTCGTTAACATTCTTGGAACACTCTTTGTCAGTTGGGGAAGACATCTCGTAGAGAGTGTATTTGTGTGGGTGATTTTAATGAGATTCTTCAGCATTCGGAGAAAAGGGGAGGTCTTTATACGCCCCACGCCCAATTGGAGAATTAAGGACTTCAGGGATACCTTGACAATGGCTGGCCTACATGATTTGGGTTATATGAGGACCTCATTTCACTTGGAGCAATCGACAGGTGGCACCTAATACAATTTCTGAACGGCTTGATAGAGCATTGGCTAATCTGTCTTGGAGCTCAGTTTTCCCAAATGCACATGTGAAACACTTACATACCCGCTCTTCTGATCATCTTCCCCCATTAATTGTGCTTGCATAAAGATTTCAAGTTTGAAAGTATGTGGCTCACGTCCAGGGTGTGTGAAGAGATTGTTGAACATTCGTGGGAGTTTGGGGATGCTTTGAATGACCAAGATAAGTTCTTACAGACTCTGGATACGTGTAGAGTGAGTCTCACCAACTGGGCTCGGTGTCAGTTTGGATCAATTCGCAAGGAATCTAACAAGGCTGAATAATGCTATCCAGCATCCCCGACTGGGTACTATCAATGATTTTACGAGATGAAAAGAGCAGGATCTCCGTATCAATTCGCAAGGAATCTAACAGGCTGAATAATGCTCGGTGTCAGTTTGGAGACTACACTGCACATACTCCGTGACTGTCACTATGCTCGTTTATGCTGGGCTTTATCTCTCCTTTCATTATCGTTTTTCTTTGAAACTCGAGATTTTCATGAATGGATGTAGACTGCTTATCTCAAACTTGACAGAGAGGCCTTCTCGCTGTTTTTGGTCATTTGTTGGCGGTGTGGAATAACCGCAACAAGAGGGTGCATGATGAGGAGTACGTGGCGCTGAAAACATTTCATTTGCCAAGCGGTACGTTGTTGAGATTTCAGGAGGCGAACACAATACTTATTAGAAATGAGCGACATGACAATTTCATAGGGTGGAAACAGCCCCCACAGGGAACCTTTAAGATTAATTATGATGCTGCCATTCCGCCTCAATCGCCTTATGTCGACTTGGTATAGTAGCCAGAGATTCTGATGGACGAGTCGTAGCTTGGAAAAGGAGAAAAGTGCGGAGTAACTTTTGTCCTAAGATTTCAGAGGCCCTCGCTGCTAAGAGGAAGGCGTGCTCTTGGCAATTTAGTGTGGTTGGAGCAATATTATTTTGGAAGGGGACTTGTAAAGCCGTGGCTCACGGGATCCAGTGTTCGGATAGCACTAGGGAAATTGCAGGATTTATTTTTGATGATATTAACTGTTTTAAGCCTTCTTTTTTGACCTTTACTAGTTTACATGTTTCTAGATTAGGTAATGAACTTGCTCATAAACTAGCTAAAAATGTTGATTTTGATTGTGATGGGTTATCGGTTCTGCCTTTTTAGCCCTTGTAATTGTAATTTTCGGTGATCAATGATACTTTCATTCTCAAAAAAAAAAAAACAAATAATTATGCGAGTTACTTCACCTGTTTAAATATTAGAAGGATATTGTTTGCGGTTATCTCAAATAGAGACAATCTTGGTAATTGAAACAAATAATTGCCGACAATCATGAACCGTACCATTTTTAGTTCTTAGTAACATCGTTGTTGTAGTTGAATGTTTAAATAGTGTGGGTGGTTGTGCTTTGTCTTTCATGCAAAATACTTTATGTAAAAGCTATCAATATTTGAATCATTATCCTGGTTCTCTTTATATTTTCTTCTCTTTTGTGCCTTTTGCCAATCCTTGGCTAAATCTTTCTGGGTTGAACTTCATTGCTTCGTCCCCCCCATATTCGGCAGTGTGATGTAATACGACTATAGGCAGACCCACGCCGGCAATAATAATTTACCCAATTTCGAATACCATTCGACTTGGAGATACTAATATTATTTTCATTTGTAAGTTCTCTCATACTCATTTGCAATATCACCTTTTATAGTTGATCTTAATCTATTTACTCTTTTTGATGTTACTAAAAATTAACAGAAGATAACACTAAAAACGTAATTAGAACTAAAACTAAGTTCAACCAATAATATCTTTTATATTAATTTGTTTTTATTTTAGTTTTATTTATTTTCAGCACTAAATTAATGTATTAAGATTAAATAAAATCGGTGATATTAAAAATAAAAGGAAATGCAACTTGCAAGTGAACATAATATTTTTTAAAAATAAATTTGATAATTAATCTATGAATCACAAAAATCAGTTAAAACGAAAAAAATTTCAAAGTGCTGACGTAGTGCCAGAAAATGATAACGTAACTTGAAATTGATGGCATGACACCACAAACTAATGATGTGCCCGATACCACGCCAGCATTTTCGGTGAAAAATGAGTAAAAGTGAAACAATGACCAGACTAAAAATAAAACTTGAAAGTTTTTGGGACTAAAATGGACAAGTTAAAGGACCAAACACCCCATAATATAATCATTCAATAAAAAAGTTTGCAATAATTCTACTTGAAATATGCCAAATTTAATACCGGTAAACTGATAATAAAAATAAAAGATGTGTTTCATTAATATAAAACAAAAGGTATGTAGAATTATGAAAAAACAACATTAATTATTTTTTAATACATAATTTTCTTAAATTATGGAAAAATCTCAATAAGAGATCTCACTCCTAAGCAAGGAGTAATCTTGTAGCTTGTAAAACCAGAAGCTAAAAAGAGTTCACTCCATTGTTTCTGAGTTCTCTCTTTCCCACTTACCATAGTCATCATCAGCATATCAAAGAAGAACTGAGTTTCAGCTGCCTTATGATCTTTCGTGATTTGATCATCCGTTACAACCATGTCAACTATTATCACTTTGCCTCCATTTTCCTTCTCGGGAATTGCTTCTTTGCATTTCATCAATATTTTAACACACTCTTCATCACTCCAATCATGCAGTATCCACTGCATCATCATGTTAATTCATAATATGTAGAAATTTTGCCCAGCTTTGCAAGACAGGCTCAATATAAAAGAAGAAATAGTATATATATAAATCATAGATATTGTTATATGATAGTGATCCACTTAAAAGTTAGATCCATACCTTGAGGAATACAGCATTAGCAGGAGGAACAGAATCAAACATGTCTCCACTAACAAAGGTTAAGTTATCAGTCCCTTTCAAGCCAGCAACAACATGAGGAAGATCCAGCACAATACACTTCAATCCAGGGAACACATCACCAATAACCTTAGCCGCGGTTCCTGTGCCTCCCCCAACGTCTACGATAGATTTCAAACCTTCAAAAACATATCTGCAATCTCTAGTGATCACACCAGTCACAAAATGCGCATCACAAGCCATTCCTTCATTAAAGAACTGATTCATCCTCGGGTCATTCCCCGCAAGCTCCCAAAACGCCTTCCCATTAGCACTGACGAATGATGTGGGAGTGTCGTTTTGAAACCACTCTCCCAAATGATGCCATGGATCTATTAAAAGCGGGTCGAGAACAGCTAGCGCATATGGTGCTACGCTCGAGGGATCGTCTTTTAAGAGGAGACGAGAGGCTGGTGTCAGCCAATAACCCTCTTTTTCTTCGTTGTTGGAGATGGAGACCTTGACAAAGAACTTTGAATGTATTAAAATACGCATCAGACGATCCACACCTTGTGATTTTTGTTTGTTGATTGGGAGTGCATGTATTAACTCTGAAAGGGTGATTGGTTTTCCATGTTTGTAGATAATATCAAAAAAACCAAGTTGAATTGCACATTTTAGAGACATGGAGTTTATGAAATTGAACATTTGATTCCAGACATGACCATGAGCATTAAGGAGTTGCTCAGAAGAAGGTTTCTCGTCGGTGGAGGCCATTTCTTGAGATAAAAATGGAAATTTGTTCGTTGGTACCACATAATTAGCGCCAAGATTTTCATCAATTTATAGGCGGAATATAAAAGTTAATGTTCTTTTTCCAAAGTAAATGAATAATTCATATTACAATAGTTAAGCACGAGGAACTTATTGAATGGAAACAAGAGATCTTAGGGAGTGGCAAAGAAAAAAGGTCTGGCACGTTTTTTGGGTTTTAGTTAATACGTGGGGTCAAGCCATATGTGGCGTCTTAGTCCTCAATAAATGACATACAGAAGTGAAAAAAAAGAAAGATAAAAAAGCCATTTATCACGTGGTAGATCGGGGAAGCAGTAACTGACCAATAAATGGAACTGATGAATGACAACTCGATGGTTATAGGAATTCAAAATTTATTTTTATGAAAAAATTATACCAAATATGAAATCAGATTCAAGGCAAAAGCCCACTTGAAACGTTTAAGGTGTGACATATTGTTTTAAATCAGACCGTGAAAATTCATACTCTGATCATCCGAAATTAAAACAAGTCCCTTTAGAGGTTGATGTTTGAACAACCGTCCATGCTCAGTATAATATCATAGTCATGTATATGTAGCTTGGTCTGATATGCTAGATATTCTCGTTCGTAGAATTTTAGTGGGTAATTCTTATAGACGATGCCGATGGTTACATCAAATGCTTTCGGTAACCTTATTTCTAGATGATATGTCAATTGTTATGATAACAATTGTAAAAAAAAGGGAGAATAAAAGAATGTGTAGCTCTAGGGTCAAACAAAATTAAGCCAACTTTTTAAAATGAAATAACGGTACCTTCAACCACAACGATCAGGTCAATTTATTCATTTCCTATTAGGGCATAAGCTCTTGCTGGGATTCTAGGTTTTTTGTGGCGGATGTGTCCTCTGGGTCCTTTTTGGGCAATCTTGGATACACTGTTGTTCACTTCCATATACCAGACATTTTTCGTTCTTTCTCCATTAGTTATTTTCCTCGTGAGTGTGAATCTTGCAATAGCCACATTTCAGTGCATTATTATTTCCCAAGTCTCTCTATGGTTGTTCCTCGTACCTTCCAGGGTGACGTAATTCTTCAGAAGCAAATCATCAGTACGTAATTCAATGTAAATGAATAAAATTACGGTGACCTAACACAACAATTGAAGGAAACTCTTATAGTAACTCGTACTGAAGCAACAATGAAATCAAGGAAATTATTCCAACTTGACGAATAAGTAACAAACGATCTGAAGAAAGCAATACAAATTTATCCATGGAGATTTTATCGGCGAAGTTGTTGTTGAAGGAGATCAGAAAACGTTGGAGAGTTATTTGGGGGAAGGAGGATGAGTTATGTATATTTTGGTCATTTCAATTGAGATTGGACCTAGTTCAAAGAACTTTTTATGGTAGACTGAAACAAAAAAACTCTTCTTTTGGTATCGATCCGAAATTTGCCCTTAAAAATAAGGGTGTTACAATTTGGATGAAAATTATATTGTTATTTTCGATGGAAATGGGCCAACATAACTAGTTGCTTCAGACGAATTGCTGTATTTTTTGGGCAAATTCCTTCATTTGAGAACTTCCAAAATTACGCATTTCTTCTCGTTTTGGTAAACGTTGGCTTATAAAATGTGGATTTCGATTCCAATTGTTTTTATTTATTTATTTTTTTCCTTAGGTCAAATAGTCTCTGTTTATCCTATCAATTAGACACTTTTTGTTTTGAAATTAGTTTTAAAATTTTGCATTTTTGTATACTTATCCTATAAATATAGATATGTTGTTTTGATGAATAAAAATAGTTTGATCTGAATAAAAATATTTCAAGTATTTATCATACTTTTAAACTTTTCGTGGGTATTCTGTGTGATCGATTTTTTTTTTTAAACAAAATATTTAATGTCCAGAGTAAAAAATATACTTGTTATTGTAAATTGGGGTGTAAAGAGATAATAATAATAAGATAAAATATTTATTTGATTATATAGCTTGCAGAAATATTATTTCGCTTATAAGTTTCTCTCATTCTCATTTGCAAGATCACCTTATTTATTTGATCTTAATTTATTTACTGTTTTTATGTTACAGAAAATTAATAGAAGACAAAACTAAAAATATATTAGAACTAAAAACTAAGTTCAACCATTACTATCTTTTACATTAAATTGTTTATTTTAGTTTTATTTATTTTCAGCATTAAATTAATGTATTAAGATTAACTAATTAAATAAAATCGGTGATTTGAAAATAAGAAGGAAATACAACTTACAAGTGAACATGAAGGGTTGACAAGGTGCCGAAAATGATGATGTGACACCAAAAATTGATGGAGTGACACTATAAGTTTTGACATGATCAACGTCACATCAGCATTTTCAGGTGAAAAAGATATTAAAAGTAAAAACAAGAACACCTTACGAGACTATTGAAATTTTTTAGGACTAAAAATAGAAAATGGATAAGTCATTGAACCAAAATATAGTTTTCCCGTAATATAAATATTAAATTAAAAGTTTGTAATAAATCTACTTAAATACGCCAATTTAATACCAGTAAACTGATTACAAAAGTAAAAGATATGTTTTCCTTAATACAAAACAAAAGGGTATGAAGAATTATAAACATACAAAAACAACATTAATTATTGATACTTGGCAATAGAATGATACTACCTCACCTTATTTTACTTGACCGACCTCCCGACCTGCTTGGGTTAAAATGGAGATCATTCAACATTGATCCTAACCTACCGACCTGATTGGGTTAAAATGGAGATCATTCAACGTTGATTCTAACCTACCGACCTTCCGAGCTGCTTAGGTTAAAATGGACAAGAAGACCTAACTCTCCAAGCTTCTATATGATCGATCAGCGATGAGGTTCAGTAACTTGGAAAGTTCTCGACCTCTTGTCTCTAGTAATGATTTGACCAAGTCTACATTTATAAAGCACGTCCCGAGATTTAAGGAAGTGGAAATGAATAACGACTTTGTTAGTGGGCAGACATGCTCCGGAATCCCGGGAATCGTGTAAATCGTGGCCTTACCGCATTAAGGTATGTCCTCACAAGGTAAATCCTATAAATAGGGCATTTAATATAAGATTTCGGCGATGCTTTTTCACATAGAGACACCCACTCAAATCAGCTGTGTTTATTACGATTTTTCCCATTATTTCCCGAGATCTGACTTGAGCGTCGGAGGGGACACGCCGGAAAAATCTTCCGGCGCCCTTCTAACATTTGTTTCATATCTTGAACAGGTCATCCCAAACATATATCTTATTATTTAGACCACCAAACAACAGAAAGGAAGGTAATCTTATTCTTCATTGATACTCCGCAAGTTATCATCAAATTTGGGAGCATTAATTCTCATTCTTCATTGATACTCCGCAAGTTATCATCAAATTTGGGAGCATCAATTGGCGCCGGCTGTGGGAACATCGTTCAAGCTAAGACGTGGATATGGCAATAGGAAGAAGAGGACGCGGAAGAAGGAGAGCATCCGAGGGGAGAAATCCCCTCGAATCACCGGAAAACACTGAAAATATTTCAACAGAATCAGGAGATCATATGCCTCCAATAAACAGAAGGGTAGGAGATCTCACTTTGGAGCAATTGGCTTAGTACATTGCTCAGACAGTGGATATGGCGGTAAGGGGAAACCAGATACCACCCCGTCATAACAATCCACCCCGTTAGCCTCCTCCTATGAATTCGGGAATTCAGCAAGTTGAACCAGAGCAGTTAACTGCTGATCAACCGAGGGTTGAACCTGTGATACCAAATCAAATGGAAATGGTATGGGAGGAGATACGAAGATTCGGACAACAAAGGGGAGAAAGAATGTCTACATCTCGACAAGAAAGCCCTTTTTCCCCTCCAATCTTGAGAGAAGATCTTCCTCCGAATTTCCGACAGCCCATGGTTGGGGAATACGATGGGAGCACTGACCCTGAGGAACATCTCGGAAGGTTCGAGAATGCTGCGTTGTTACATCGGTATTCAGATGGGGTTAAGTGTCGAGTATTTTTAACCTCACTCGTAAGGTCGGCTCAGCAATGGTTTAACTTTCTCAAGCCAAATACCATTCGTAATTTTGAAGACTTCAGTTCTGTTTTTCTGAACCAATTTGCTAGTAGCAAGAGGTATCAAAAGACCTCTTTGAATCTTTTCACTACCAAGCAGCATGAGCAAGAGTCCCTGAGAGAGTTTGTGCAAAGATTTAACATCTTTCTGGTTTATGAAACTACTTCATGTTCAGCTACATTCAATATCGGTCGCGATATTGTGTTTTCTTTTTTAAAAAAAGCTCATCGTTTAGAGCAACTACTTAGCTTCAAATAATGAATTTTAACTTGAGAAAGTTTTGAAACTACCAAAAAAATGAACAACATTGTGGTACTTGTCACCGTGTCTTGCGCAGTGCCAACATGTACTGGTATAATATAAGAGATGATGAACTAATATTAAATTAAATCAACTAAATATAGCAAGAATCAAACAAACGACAATGATGATTGCTTGGAAATAATTCAAATTTGTACGACCAAGGCGCACAACGGTAAGGAGCCAAGTAATTTCCACGTGTCAAAATTAAAATCCGGTTAACTAATTATCCAATTCAAGACGAAATCCCCTATCTTGTTTATTAAACGATTTCTCGAGTTAAGAAACATAATTAAATCTAACAGTCCAATTATTTCTAATTGAATTTAAGTAGATCCAACCGAATTAGTTACTATGGAATTTCAGTATTTAAACCTAAAGTTGCATATAGAAATTAAATTATATTTCTAGTCGATTTTACTATATATTGATTGATGTAGTGAAGCAATTATAAACATATCGTCTTTCGATTTTAGATTAACCAACAATTATGCAATTTAGTTGGTCATATTAAATACACATGATAAACAACATCAATCGATAAATTAGAATAAATAATAAACTTGAATTAAAATCAAACCATGAAAAACAACTTTGTCTCGGCCATATCGTGGCCTTAATGTAAATAGATCTACTCCATAAAAGTTAAACAAAAGAAAAAAACTAATGTTTGAATTCATGAAAGTAAAATAGCAAATCAAGGAATAGAAAATCTCAATGATTGACGCATGTACCTCGACGTGTTCCTCCCGGCCTTCGTGCAGTTCCTCCAAGGTTGTGATGTATGTATGATGTGTGTTGGAGAAAGTATGTTATATTTGAGAGATGGGGATTGATGTGTCCTCTGTATTATGACGGGAGGTATCCTTTTTATGTAAGCTCTCTACTCCAACAAAGATCCTACAAGATATGCTCCAATTTTCTCCTTCCTTGTCATATAATATTTTGTTTCCTTTTATCACTTCAAAGTCAATCTTGGGAGATAAGACATGATCTTCATCACTTCTTTCCTTAATTATCAAGATCTTGTAAGATATGTAAGATTCTTCCACATCTTCTTGGATTTGGGGCGCTGGTTTCTTCTTTAGTTATTGGGTCTTCATTTCTTTACTTTTTCGACTCGTCCTACATGCCGTTGAATTGTTGACCATTCTTTCAATAATTAAAATTTTTCCACAATTTGATCAAACATATACATAATATAAAATAAGACTTTTAAGCACAAAATTAGGAATAAAAACGACAGATAAACACGAATACGACAAAATAAATCCTAAATTATCTATAGGATTCGTGCTTATCAACCCCCCACACTTAGCCTTTATTCGTCCTCGAACAAATCAGAGAATCAAATAATCAAGAATTAACTACACAAAGTGACAAACTCAACATTTCTTAACCTACCAAACATTGTCACACTCGATTAAGAAGATCACACTTCGAGGATCAAGAGATTCGCTTTCGTTGCAAATTCAAAATTCACACACTTACTAGAAAAGATCAAAAGAATGATACGTGTGTAGTGTGTATGTCAAAACTCATACTCCTCAATAGTGTTTTGGTTCGAGGATCACTCATATTTTCAAATTTATTTTCTTGAAATGCTTCATATACTCGTCTTTCATACCATTCTTCACTAAATATTGGACGATTGTGACTTGGTCAATAGGTCTTTATATGCTTATAACGTTAGGCTACGACAATAAAAATTTCAGACTCAAGGCTTCAATAAAAATTTCAAAGATGAGAGAAAGTAAACAAATTTATCTTGTAGTGCGTTCCTCCATGTCTAATCCTCTACTATTTTTTTGTTTTATTTTAGTTTATTTATTTTCAGCACTAAATTGATGTATTAAGATTAAATAAATAAATAAATCAGTAATATTAAAAATAAAAATGAAATGCATCTTACAAGTGAACATGATATTTTTAAAGATAACTTTGATAATTAATCTATGAATGAAAAAAATCACTAACACGAAAAAAATTGTATTACTGATATGGTGCCGGAAAATGAAGATGTAATACATGAAATTGATGGCATGACACCATAAACTAATGGCGTGTTCGATACCACGTCAGTATTTACAATAAAAAAGGATCGAAGATGAAAATATTGACCAACTTGCTAGACTAAAACTAAAGCTTGAAAGTTTTTGGGACTAAAATGGACAAGTTAAAGGACCAAAAATATAGTTTTCCCATAATATAAATATTAAATAAAAAAGTTTGTAATAATTATACTTAAAATATGCCAAACTTAATACCAATAATTGATAACAAAAATAAAAGATATGTTTTCCTTGATACAAAACAAAAGGGTACGTGGAATTATAAACACATAAACACAACATTAGTACTTTTTCATTAATACATAATCGTCTTAAATTAAGGAAAAATCTCAATCAGAGATCTCACTCCTAAACAATGAGTAATTTTGTAGCTTGTAAAACCAGAAGCTAAAAAGAGTTCACTCCACTGTTTCTGAGTTCTCTCTTTCCCACTTACCATAGTCATCATCAGCATATCAAAGAAGAACTGAGTTTCAGCTGCCTCGTGCTCTTTCTTGATTTCATCATCCGTTACAACCAAGTCAACAATTATCACTTTTCCACCATTTTCTTTCTCGGGAATTGCTTCTTTGCATTTCATCAATATTTTAACACACTCTTCATCACTCCAACCATGCAATATCCACTGCATCATCATGCTAATTAATTAATTCATAATAATTCGAGAGTTGTTTAAAAAAAAAAAAGACTTTACTGGCATCAAAGTTTATCGAACAAGAAGTTATATGATGATAGAGATCTACTTAAAAGTTAGATCCATACCTTGAGAAATACAGCATTAGCAGGAGGAACAGAATCAAACATGTCTCCACCAACAAAGGTCAAGTTATCAGTCCCTTTCAAGCCAGAGATAACATGAGGACGATCCAGCACAATACACTTCAATCCAGGGAACGCATCACCAATAACTTTAGCCGCGGTTCCTGTGCCTCCCCCAACGTCTACGATAGAATTCAAACCTTCAAAAACATGCCTGCAATCTCTAGTCATCACACCAGTCACAAAATGCGCATCACTAGCCATTCCTTCATTAAAGAACTGATTCATCCTCGGCTCATTCCCCGCAAGCTCCCAAAGCGACTTCCCATGAGCACTGAAGAATGATGTGGGAGTCTCGTTTTGAAACCACTCTCCCAAATAATGCCATGGATCTATTAAAAGCTGATCGAGCATGGCTAGAGCAAATGGTGCTACGCTCGAGGGATCGTCTTTTAAGAGGAGACGAGAGGCTGGTGTCAGCCAATAACCCTTTTTTTCATCGTTGTTGGAGATGGAGACCTTGACGAAGAACTTTGAATGGATTAAAATACGCATCAGACGATCCACACCTTGTGATTTTTGTTTGTTGATTGGGAGTGTATGGATTAACTCTGAAAGGGTGATTGGTTTTCCATGTTTGTTGATAATATCAAATAAGCCAAGTTGAATTGCACATTTTAGAGACATGGAATTTATGAAATTGAACATTTGATTCCAGACATGACCATGAGCATTAAGGAGTTGCTCAGAAGATAATTTCTCATCAGTGGAGGCCATTTCTTGAGAATAAAAATCGAAATTTGTTGATTGGCACAGCTTAATTAGCCAAGATTATCATTAATATATAGGATCAGAATAAAAAAGATAATGTTCGTTTATACCGGAAGAAGACAATATCATAATTAACCAGATTCGTGCTTAATACCTGCTGCATGATGACAAATTTGAATATTATTCATGGCAAACTTTGAAATAATCATACTGGAACATAAATAAATAAGTCAAATCATTACTTGAATTACTGGTTATATGTTCGACCAACGATGATGTCAACATGACCATGTATTTGTCTTAGTTTCAAGTTGTTCACAAATATCATTACACCAACAAAACATCTCCAACTCATACAATCACACATCAAACCAAATGTCCAACATAAAAGGAAAACAATAAAATCTCAAAACCAACAAGTAATGGCAAAAAAGAACAATGTTCCAAAATCATAAGAAATCATTTAAAAATATGAAATGATTCATCTTTTATAATTTACGAGTAACTAAACATATTCATATATAATATAAAAATACACTTATTTTTTAATTATATGGATTTGTTGAACACACACACATAAAATATTATTTTATAAATATGCAATAAAAATATATTTTTGTTCTAAGAAGTTGGCTTATAATTTTAACAAAAAAAGTAATTTTTTATAAAAAAAGAAAAATAAAGGAACAAGAAGGTTCGTCGGTCAATCGGTTTTTGACCGGTTCAACCCGGTTCCTACTGTTTTTCTAGCAAAGTGATTTTAGAGTGACAATCGAGCCGGATCAAGCATCGATTACTGGTTGAACAGACCGGTCCAATCTGGTTTTCAAAACAATGCTCACGACAAACTACAAGAGCTTTCAAAAGTTAGTCGTGATGTTGGAATACTATTTTTTTTTTTTTTTTTGAAAAAAGGGAAACCAATCATCTATTCTTTGGAGAAAAAAACAATTTTTTTGAAAAAAAGGTGAAAATATTTTGTAAGTTATTTAATGTTGAGTGACAACTACAATGATGAATATGAAGAGAACTTTGATCTACAAAATTATCTCTTTATGAAATATTATTTCAACTTCGATTATAAAAAAAGAAGAAGATGAAATTATATTCAACTTTGAATGAAAGGATGCCTTGGCTATAGAAAGAAATCGAAATAATAATGGGAATTATATTATGGATTATATGGAACTTTATTTAAATTGGTTTATGAATAAAGTGGAATTTGTAGAGATTATGACAGTTTCATGCTTCTCGGAATGCTTTTTAATTTATTATCTGAGAATTTGAAGCTTCATTATTATTAATTTTCTATTCAGAGATGGTGAACAATTCTTCTTTCCTTTTGAATGACTTTTAGGGGTAGGAGAAGTATATGAGACAAAATGGAAAGCTGGGACTAGTTCTCTGCTTCTGTTTGGCTTTGAATGCAAGTTGAATAAATGTTTTGTTTATCAGAATGACACTATAAACGCTGAAGTCGACTGCCGGCCGACTAAATAGACTATCTTGCATTCTTCTACTACTTCATCTATGCTTTCCTTTTTAGTTGATCTTAAACTATTTACTCTTTTTTATGTTAGTGAAAATTAATACAAGATAACATTAAAAATATAATTAGAACTAAAAAATAAGTTCAACCAATAATATCTTTTGTATTAATTTGTTTCATTTTAGTTTATTTATTTTCAGCACTAAACTAATGTATTAAGATTAAATAAATAAATAAAATCAGTGATATTAAAAATACAAATGAAATGCATCTTACAAGTGAACATGATATTTTTAAAGATAAATTTGATAATTAATCTAAGAATGAAAAAAATTAGATAACACAAAAAAAGTTATAGTGCTGACGTGGTGCTTGAAAATGATGATGTAATACGTGAAATTGATGGCATGACACCATAAACTAATGACGTGCCCGAAGTATTACTACTGTCTCATAATTAGTGCATGCATATGTATACATGTGTGTGCGCTACATAGGTTTGGATCATTATCTCAAAAAACACTAATTAGTGAGATCATTATTGCAATTTACCCTAATAATAATACCAATGATTTGTCGCAACCGCGAATCAAGTAAAATTCAAGAAATTAATCCAAATTACAAATTATGAACATAATTTCAAAAAATAATAACAAAAATTTACTTGTGGTCGATGTAGTTGGGAGTCCTGGAAATATGTTTGGAGTAGAGAGAAAAGAGACGAATTTGCAGATACTTATCAGAAGTGTTTATCTATTTTTCAGACCCAAAAAGCATATTTTCGTTGTTTGATTTTATTGTTTCTACTATTGTTTCTCTAAAATAAAGCAGACAAAAGCAGAAGTAGATAAGCAAATCATGACATATTTTTGGTTGCTTAAGTATTTGATCCCATTTTTTTGTAATTAATTGAAGTTCATTAAGCTGCTTCTTAATTGTAATAACAAACCCTCAATACTTTTGTATAAAAACAACTTCTTTTTTTTCAATTTTAAGCAAAAATAATATAGAAGTACTTTAAATAAGCAATTACAAACACATCTTTCTTTAACATTTTCATTTTTTGGATCAAGAAGTGATGGCAGCGTAACAACCCTTGTAGCCTCTTTTCAATGGTGTATGTGAATTTCCCATAGGGAAAATCATTGATCAAAATACGTCTAGGATGGACAATTTTTTATTTTATAATTTGGATATTTAATTAGATAAATAGCACATTACTAAAATACATTTTAAATAATAATTTAATGAACACGTATTTTATTGTCTACTTGCATGAAATGAACACAATTGTATAATAAAATATATTTTTTACACTCACAAAGACCTTTTAATATGTTCCTATGTTATATAGTTTTCACTGGATCGGAAGAAACTGCGGCTTTGAAAATGATATCAAAAGCATTCTGAACACAAGACTTGAACTTGTTAGATTGGATTAGCCCATTCTCTGTTCCCACAGCAACTCTTAGCGTTCCCATGTAGCTCAACATTGTTATTGTAAGGTTCTATTACCAGATAAGCAAATCTTAACTAAATAAATGAATATGAAGATTCTTGAAGGTTTTGTTACCATTTTTCTTAAATATATATTCATAATGCAAATACTAGAGTACCTGTGGAACGCCGGTCACCATGAAGTATAAGCCTTTCACCGGTTGATTTGCCAAAGCCATTTGTTCCACTGGCCCAATTAAATTCGAGATTGTCATGCTTGTGTTTTTCAATGTGCTATGAATATATGCTGCTGTCACCTGTCAAAATTAATCAACACAATTCATTACACTAAATCTTATTTACCAGATGTATCTGTACATTACACAATTTCTCATGAGCTCAATATTTTTTTATAACTGATGTCATAAAGTTGTTGCCATTGTTGGCAATTATAATTGCCGTGTGCAATTAATGGAGTGGATAGTCAGTGGGCGTTGGGGATCAGGAATGTGCATTTAATGCAAATTTTCAACCCTATAAATAGAGCTCTTCTGATTTCATTTCTAATATCCCATTTCAGAGTGTTCTATCATATCTCTACATTTGAGTGTATATCTATAATATTTGTGAGATAGTTTTTCTCCAGCATTGAGAGTGTTGTTCTCTTTGAAAGATAGCGAGAGGTTGTAACCCACAAAATATTATAGTGGAATCTTTTCATCTTGCCCGTGGTTTTTACCCTAATAATTTTTAGGGGTTTTCCACGTAAATTCTGGTGTCAATTATATTCTTCATTTTTGCTATTTTCTATCCCATGTTGCCGCACCTGGGGCCAACAACCATTTGATTTGGAGGTCACGGGTACTAGTCGCGAAAACAATCTCTTGCATTGCAAGAGAAGACTGATTACATTAGGCACAATGGGTCCTACCTCCCTCTAACCTCGCGCATAACGAGAGCTTTCTACACTGAATTTGCCCTTTTAAAATAAAAAAATGATGTGGTGATTTGACACTGTCATTATTCCACCTCTATGACATAAATATGATTGATATTCTACTCACATAATGAATGGGGTAGGAAATAATAAATATACCTTATAGTTTACATACCTCAGGACCTCTACACTTTCTCATTGTATCCAGCAACTTTCCAGTCAGAATGACAGCTGCAGAATTTCTTTTCCTCTTAATAGTACTCCGGGCCTTGAATACGAAATTCAATGGGTTTGATGACTCTTCAACACTTAATTCAGGAACAGAAACATGAAGGAATGCAAATTGGTTCCCCCAGGGAGATTCGGCATCTGGTTCGATCATCTCGGGTATCGATTTGTAGCCAACAATGTTTCTCGTGTTGAGAAGAACTAATGCTGTTGATTCTGAATTTCCAGAGTCATGGTCCATTTCTTGCATGTACAGTCTTATCCCCATGAAGAATACTCCACATATCACATCATTTATTGTCTGTTTAATTTATGTCAAAAAAACTCAATATAACGTAAGTACAATGTAAAAATTGAGGACGATAACCTTAAATTCAAGCAGATTATAGGATCGTGAAAGTGTCAAAAGACCAGTGGTTTTTGTAAAGTTCGAGAATAAATTTTGAAAACTTGAAAACGACTTTGGTCCACAACTATCCTAACATCATTTATTACTTATTTAATGAAACGTTATTTATTAATATTTGTACTTACTGACATGTTTATATCATATGTTTGCCTCGTCCTTGTCATAATTAATCATTTTAGATATTCACTTTTGAGGAAATTGTGCAGAATAACTTATATCACATGCATTCAGTTCAATATGATTATAGTAAAAGCTGCAAAAAAGTCATAAGAAATAAGTTTATTTAATTTGTTTCTCTTTTATTTATGGTTTTTTATTTATTTATTTATTTTTTATAAAAACCTGAGTAACGAATGTTGGAAAGTGCCGTTTCATCACGATTCACGAGTATTTACGGGCATTCATTTGCCTGCGACTGCATCTCCCTCGTAAATCGTATGGGCAATAGCTTTTAATTCTTTGAAATAGGAGTATATGATTATTAGAGCATTATTATATTTGGCTAAAAGTCAAATTCCGAAGTATGTAGCTATCGTTAGAGAGTCGGCGTCAATTTATCCATATAATATTGCTAACATATATTTCATTATCCTGTTATTTGTAAATAGTCAGTTTATATCATTGTGGTTTGAAATATACAATTTACCCCACCACTGTGGCTTTCAAAATAGTCATTTTATCACATGCAGTTTTCAAAAAAGTCAGTTTACCTCATGATTTTCAAAAGAGTCGGTTTGTTTACTCACCTTTGGTTTGCAAAACATAGGTATTTTGCACATATTCAAAAGTCATATGTGGTAAACTGTTTATTTTCAAAATATATGTGGTAAATTACATATTTTGAAAATAATATAAGGTAAACTATATATTTTCAAATCAAAGAGGTGTAAATTGCTTATCTAAAAAGTACAGGGGTTCGTTGCCAAAATCCATAGTCAGATATATCTAATTGTAATCGTGTTAAATTATCAAATTTTCATGGCTTAGCACACGCCTTGAATTTAATTTATTTTCTATCCAAAACATCTAGGCATTGTTTGCATGTAATTCTAACAGTATCTGTTTAGCTTTTTAAAACAAAAAAAGAAAATCATTATCTCATTTTCATATTTTTCAATATAATAATTATTTTTATTATTAAACAGGAAGTGGATAAGCTCACCACATGAAGCTTGGCCTTGATTTGCTTGATTTGATGAAGCAAGAATGACAAAGTTGTAATTGTTATCGGCCGGAACTCGACTCCATCCTCGCCGGATCTTATCGGAGATTTATCATCCTTAATGAAAGTACTTTTCAACAAACTCCATCCAAAATCCGACAAAGTATTAACCGCCCCACGACAAATTATACAATATAATAAGAGCAGTATCTCTTCTACAGTGGCCTGAGTCTTGATTTGCAAAAGCGATGAATAGTAACTTTCTCTTTTATTTTATCAACCAACCCACCCTAATACTACACAGACAGACGCCTCATCAGTCATCCTCACGCTTCTCTTAGTTTCGATTCGATAAAACCCTTCACGCCGCCGCTCATCTTCATCTTCGTGTTCGACCGCTTCTCAACTTCAACGTAAAGGCGTACTCCTCTTCACCCCCTTCGCCTGTAAGCATTTCTTTGATAACGCCTTCAGATGCGTGTCTTTTAGATCTGCAAAAAACACCAGCCACCACATTTTGCCCCTCCATCCACCGCGCCTAGACGATCCCCTCAACGACAACCGCATCTACCTCATAGATCTCCTCCCCTCCGCCGTCAGAAGTCATGGATCTCTTTCTTCTCCTCAATTTCCAACATTTGGGGTTTTTCTCCGCGGGTTGAGGCCCGGGACTACCAACGACTCCCGCCGGTGCCACCGAGGTTAAGGAGAGCAAGCGCCAGGAGAAGTTGGTTTTTTCTGTTTGTTTTGTGTTTATGTATTTTTTGGATTAACTGCTCCGTCTGGAAAAAAAAAACACCCGCCATCACATTTTGCCCCTCCATCCGCCGCGCCTAGAAGGTTGCCCGACTTTTTTTAAGTGTTAGAAATTTGAACTTCGGCATCATGATATATTCAGGATTGAAAAAAATGGCTATGATAAACTATTTTCTATTAATGAATGGTGTAGTTTGATCGATCAAGACAGTTCATTTGCTTTCCTTTTCTTCCGTGTCCAAGTGTCTGATAAAAACTAAGACTTGAGGTGCACTCAAATTTCGAGAATTTGTAAATGAAGAGTTTATAAATTGGAAATGACAGAATTCTGTTGGACCAACTAACTTATGTTAGGGAAATCTCATCTTATCTTAGTAAATGTACTGCAATTGTAAATACTTTCTTGAATCACAACACATTTGACATTTGATTTTTCTTGTTCAAGACAAAAGTGAATAGGTTGCTTTCTTAATGGTCTATGAAATAGAATTTTTTACACGGTTTTAATATCTTATATTCGAAAATATTTTTCTATTTTTTTTCGATGCAACCTGGATTATCAAATCCATATACTACTCGGCTAAACCTGGAGATTACTTGTGTGTGAAGAGCTCGATTTGAAAGTTTGTACTAGAGGAAATCTTATATTCCCTCCATTTTATCTTTTATATTTTGTGTACATTTCATTTCTCCAGAAAGAAAAAAGAAAAAAAGAGAAAAAGGGCCAGTAAAGAGGTAGAACCCAACCTTTTCTTGATCTTTCTTTGCTTTGTGCTGATATTTTAGAATTTTTGTAAAATAATAATATAATACAAATTACAGAGAGAGAGAGAACTAAGAGAGGCAAATACAGAAATTCAGTGGTAAAAAATCACCATATCCCTCAAATTTTTTCCTCCGACTATTTGTTGGTAGTTAACCATAAAATCGCTTCTCAACTTTTTACTTTTCGTGTGGTGGAATATTTGTAGGATTTCTACAATTTTCCCTTGGATTCAGGAATGGACCTTATATCATTAACGGCTTCTTAGCTGTCACAACACATAGCGATGAAGCAATACTCTAGATATTTTAATTCGTTTAGGTCGACCACGGGTACTGATGGTGATCTTGATAGTTTAAGGAATGGTGAGATAAAAAAGAAACCGGAGATTATACAAAAAAATGTTCTGTATGTGAAGCTTTGTAGATGAAATATATTTAGCAATTCAATAATTTTTTTCCTATTGATCATGGGATTGTGTTGTGTTTCAGATGGAGAGGGTTATCTGATCTTGTTTTTTTCTGCATTGGAAGGAGATTTCATGAAGTCAATGATTGATGAGGTGACAGATTTGAGTATTTTGTGAAAGAGAGTTCTTGCTTCATGTCATTTTACAATATATTTTAGTTTTTTTAAGTGGACTTTCTTGATGAATCTGGGATTTACGCAGAAAACATTGAAAATGTTTATTTTGATGGTTCATTTTCTTGCTCTGGGTCTTTGACCACCAATTTGTATGTTAAATCCATGTCAAGTCAAACAAATAAGTTGCAGTTCATTGAATGTGATTTAATGGGATTTTTCTGAACAACTTGGACTAATCAACTTTTTTAGTTCTAACACCTTTTCACCAAATTAAAGAGGTTTATGTGCGAACTGTTTTAACATTGCAAGATTAACTCATTGCAACTTCTTTAGGGTGAGGAAGCAAGGAAACATGTCGGCAGGATCTTGGAATCTTTCAAAACGTCAGAGGGAGAAGCATACTTTAGGGGACAATGCTTTTACAACACGGGAGATACGGTTGGTGGTTGGGATAATGTTATATGTTTTTGTGTTTGGCCGAAGTTAATCGATGCTCCTCTGTTCTCATGAGACTCGGTGTGTATGGTTGTCGATGAAGCTTCTTTGTTCTTATTTTCTGTGATTTCTTCCTCTGACAGAGGGATGATGTCCCTCTGTCATCTTCGTCTCGTAGGGGAATGGGGTGGCCGATTAGGTGGTGCATCGGGAACTTTCCGCAATGATTTATTGATCACGTGGTTGCTTTGTTGATGTGCAAGAAATCGTGTGAATAGGGGGCCGAGATTGGGGATATATACACATCTCTAGATTGGTCCCCAGAATATGGTTGGACTGTGACTATTCAGGTTTGTTGTTTTGGACTACCTGATTTTTTATGCATAAGTTGACTCTAACATTAGTATTCAATTTGAAAATTGCTCGATCATTTCAGATTTGCAGTGGCTTATAAGGAACTTTTATCGTCTTCTTATTTTCTATATGTGTGTCAGATGAATGATGAATCTATTGTTGCTCTTATGTGGTTTCCGCATTTAGTTCTTGTAGAAATCTGGAGTAACGTGAATAGAAGCATTGGCAGCTGTTTATTTTCTTGTTTATAGATTCATTTCAGCTTTTTTTACTTGTGTGTCATTGTTTGGGTTTTAATCTTTAAAAAAAGCTCAATTTCAAGTTTCAACTTTTAAATTGTTCTCTTATCCTTTATCCTGTATTCTACATGATAGTTAAGTTATGCTCTACGATTTTGCTTTTGAATTGGTCAAATCGCTGCTTCTGATAACTTGAGTCTTCGAGCGATGTGCAACTGTGTTATGTTATGTCATCATGCTCATTTTACTCCTTTATAGGTCATCTATCCAGAATCATTCTTGCAAGCATAATGTTTAGCCATATCAGTAAGATTTAGGATTCTTAAACGAAGGTTGACGATCCTGAACTAACAAGAGAATACAGCCATTGGTTTGAAGATCCTAAACTAACAAGAGAATTCATGAATAAACCCGTATGTATTATTGTGAAACATGGTGAGTTAACCTTCCAATGCACAATGCAATTTTTCTATCCACACCATATGTTGGCGCGGTGCCAATTGAACTATTATTATTATTACGGCGCGGTGCCAATTGAACTATTATTATTATTATTTTATATATTATATATATAAGCGGCTAAGCATCACTGTTCATATGAACAGTGTAACAGTTCATATGATTTTGTCGTAGTTCCAAACACCTGCACCAAAATTCGTGCATCCTCTCTTGGGGCCATTCTTGCTCCTGGCGAGAGCATCATAGCAACTGTTGAGTTTTAACCCTAGGATATTTGCACCTATTCTGTGTCGAAATTTAAATCTGCATAACCTCTTGTTGCAAAGATGAGGATACTTTGTTTCAATCCCTTCGGGAAAATATTGACCGATGTATTTGACATTCTATTTGGCTTCGATTTTTCCATTAGTGTTCAAGTTTCTCGAGCATCCAGAAAACAATTAAAACCCAATGGACTAGAAAAGCAATGTGAAGTCTAAAAGTGAAAGAACCAATGGACTATGTACCCGAACTGGTTTGTCGAATTCCTCTCTTATATTTACATTTGCTTGATTATTGCATTAGATTTAGTTAGTACCTTTGGATATGGATTGGTTGTTCCCTATTGTTTTATTGTATTCCTTCGTGGGTCTAAACTAATGGATTGAAAATTTTCAGTTTAATTGAAAGCAACAATACTATTGATGAATGGGTTAGATATCTTATTTTACAGTTCCTTTTGTAATATGTGTTCGTTTCGGTATCTATCTTAGTATTCTTATTCCTTTTTTTACTCTTATTCCATATTACACTCTGCAGAAAGAGAGAAGAGAAAGATACCTTGTTGGACAACAAGTGGAAGGGATAGAGTCTGCAATAGTGGAGTTTTTTTCTTGAGATCATTTTCTTTTGACAGGATATTAATATGTTGTGCTTTTAATAGTTTTAATAGATGTCCGTAGTTAACATCTGGTATGTTGCCAAAGTGGACAAATAATAGACTTCCGACTCATCTGCCATTATCACTGATGGGGTTACATGTAGTTTGAGGTAGTTACTATCCTCACACTTTGCATATATCGTGAATTTGTTAAATCATATTATTTCTCTTTCTTTCGCTCACAATGGGATGCATTAGAAACTTTTAGTATACACCATTTAAGTATTAAATAGTTTTTATAACGTAAGTATTAAAATGATGATGCCATGTGTCCTTGTTTATATTTTCATGCACTTAGTCTTTTGATCCTTGTTCTTTGGGGAATAGATCTTTGATTTGATTTACTTCAACTCTGGTTTTCGTAGTTGAGATGCTTTGCGTGGAGGCAAATTTTGAATTTGGTAAGTTTTGGTTCTTCTTGGTGTCGATTTATTTGTATGTCCTCGATGTCGACTTGTAAAGTTGAATCTGAACAGTTATTGTTATTTTCTTTGTTCTCACATATCTGCCCAAGGATTTGGAGGTTTGTAATTGTTCCCTATTTTTAACAGGTTAGTTCCATGTTGCCTAACTTAGCTTTTAGCTATTTTTGCTTCTTATTTAGTTAGTTACTTTCGAGAGTTGTTTTGATGTTAAGCTTTACTCTATGTTTGTTTCTTTCGTTCTTACTTTCGGTACTGTTAGAGGTTTATGAAACTACTCATATATGCCTTTTCTTTCGTGCTTGCTTATGGGACTCTTTGAGATTTATGGAACTACTCCATGTTAGCCGCACCGATGTCTTGCACTTTTTATCAAAAAATGTTCTCGCATATCATTTACACCTGCTGCTAATTGGCTCGAGGTAATGAATGTTAGATCTCAAAAAATGAAGCTATAAAAAAATGCTGGCCAATAACGTGGTAACTGGCACCGTGCCTTGCACGGTGCCAAGAAGAACTAGTAGTAGATAAATTACTTAAAAAACCAGTATTTTTTTTAATTTCGTTGTTCGGGTTCGTTGCAGGGAACGTAAGGGGGATCGAAGGATCATCTGCCCTTTGCAAGCACGAAAGAAGGGCTCCCATCAGAGAAAAGCCATCCCCTAATGAATGGTGCAGCTTGAGAATTAAATTTCCAAATGAATTATTAGTAGGATATTTAAAAATGTGAATTTCCCATAATGGTCTGGAGTGGGGAAATTGTTCCATTGCTATTTTTGACAAGTATTGAGTGAAACATTCTTGGTAGAAATCTGGGGATTTCCCCTCTTCAAAAGTTGGGATATTGATATGGTCTTGGAGTTTAACTTCAACCCTTTTCCAACGTTTCACTCCTTGTTCATCATTGACCTGTGGAAAGTAGATGATATTAGGTTTGGATTATTGGTTACTACCCAACAGCACTAACCTTAAAAGTAGCAACTATTGAATGCGAATGTTAGATAGAAATTTATTGGTTTGATGTACTCTTAAAGTCAATTAACTGCCACCTCAACCATTTCAAAAATAAAAAAATTATTTCCAAAACATTTAAATGTTGCTACTAGAACAATTTTCATAAATTTAACATAAAAATTACTCAGTCAGCAACATAAAATATTCGGACAATATCATAACACTTTTAAAAACTCAAAAGTATACAAGAGCTTCTGAAACCTCTTCAAATGCACATATATCATCAAATTCATTTACGCAATTGGGGGAGAGGTAGCAATATAATATCTCTGGGGATCGAATAAAGTACATATCTTTCAGAAAAAATATTGTATAAGATTTTAAAGAAACTGAAAAGAGAGAACAACTGGAGTACCATAATGGAGGAGAAACGAGGATTAATAGGGATGAAGACATCTCTAAGAAGTGCCGTAGTTTGAGAATCATCAATGGGTATTTCAGATTCCAAAACCGCAATTACGGAGACTGAGATTACTGAACTTGTGAAGTATTGTCCAGTTGGGCTCACCGGTTCATCACATAATATTTCCATTCGATCCTGATCACTTGTATATACAAAAGAAAAGAAAAGAGAAGGAGAGAATTATTATGAAGGTGTGAACGAATAGCTTCTCATACTCTCTTTAAATAATGGTGGGAGTTGGTTGCAATTACTTAATGCAAACAGATCATCTGTAACTGCGATACAGAAAGAGACAACAAAAGTTATTTTTCATATGCTAATAATGAAAAGAAGAGAAGTTGCAGTAGAATATTAATAAACATGGGAAAACATCACAATTTTAATAAGTTATATGTTTTTATTATTCTATCATTATCTATATCAAATATCAATAAAATCATATCTTATCCATAGGGTTATGTCGATGAAGTTGCTATAGCTATCCCAGTATGGCAATTCGAATGAGCAGGTTTCTGGGCGGTGATAAATGCAAACTAAATAATGTGGGACACTACTAATTACAAAGATTTTTCATTTGAGCGTTGTAGGAAATACGTCAGAAAAATGTTCCGTCCCATTCTCACGTTGGTTCATCGCTTTCAGGTCATCTTGAGAGCAAAATTTCAGTTAATCAAATCCTAATCTCAAAACAAAAGGAAGGGAGATATACCGAAATCGGTAGACGCTACGGACTTAATTGGATTGAGCCTTGGTATGGAAACCTACTAAGTGAAGACTTTAAAATTCAGAAAAACCCCGGAATTAATAAAAATGGGCAATCCTGAGCCAAATCATGTTTTCTCAAAACAAGGGTTCAGAGAGCGAAAAAGATGATAGTTGCAGAGAGTCAATGAAAGTTGTTCTAACAAATGGAGTCGACTGCGTTGGTAGAGGAATCGTTCCATCGAAACTCCAAAAAGAATGAAGGATATGTTAAACACATTGAGGTAATATCTCACCTCTCATTGATATACATAGCTCATCACACTTTTTAGAGATATCAGATAGTAATTTATCAACATATTTTTGGGATGTGGTGGGATACCATTTGTTTCCTAATTTTTAACTTGGTTTCATGCATATTTGCTATATTTGATGAATAAGTTTCTTGATCATCTTAGGAGTGTTATAATATAACCGACGTTTCTTGTAACGGGATAATTTTTGGGAATATGGTTGAGGCTTGGAAAGCTTTATGGATGAGTATTGTGTGGGGAATTGCGAACCATTGGAACAAGATAATTTTTGGGAATAACACCTTAGCGACCCATAATTTGATTGATCATATTAAAATCAGACTTGTCACCATTTTCTATGACTAATTTGTCTTCGAGAATCAGACACGTGCTTGGGGTTGAATTTGTAGAATGTAAAAAGGTTTGTGGCTTAACTGTAACCAATTGACTAAAAATTGTTGTTTTTCTTCTTGTTGTAGTAGGCTTATTTTGTTTGGAATTGTGTAATGCGGTGAGGATGAGCACCCTTTTGTGTTCAATATTAATAAAAATTTTGCGTTATCAAAACAAAAAAAAAACATTACAAGTAATGGGTTTATAAATATTGCATGTATGCAATATTCTATTAAATATATATATATATATATATATATATATAATTTTTTTTTTCATAAAGAATTTCAAATTTCATTATTAAAATTTGAGAGGTATTGTATTGCTAAATATAATTAATTTTGTAAGGGCCTATCACAAAGAAATTTCTTCAAATTGAATAGAGTGATCTCATGGCTTTGTCGTAAGTACTCATAAATTTGGTAGATGGACAGTCAATAGTAACGTCACCATAATCAACACGGCGTAAAAAATAATAATATAATAATTAATTAATTAAATAAGTCAAAACTTAATTAATTCACAACTCCCAACTCCTGTAATGTGACCAGCTTTACATATGGGGCGGGCAAGACGACAAATGATAGTGATCTCATTACTGCCCTATTTAAGCTTATCTCTGTCTGTAAGTGTGTATGTGTGATAAGTGTATTTTATACATTTATATTTCTTCTTATTTTGCATGGTTTAGTGTTAGTTTTCGATCAGAATTACGCTTTTGGTTTTGTTCTGTGTTGTTTTGCAGGAATCCAGGTAATTACATGTTTTGTGGACTAAAAGGGTGCAAATGGCGGAAAGAACGGATGAATTGAAGTCAAAAATCTACACTTTCAATCATGGCAACAGGCGTAACTACGCCCACTTTGAGGCGTAACTACGCCTAACCCACGGTAAAAAATTATTTGGAGAATTTCTTGAGGCGTAACTACGCCTGTTTTGAGGCGTAACTACGCCTAAGCCACGGCATTTGAGATTTTTAAGAATTTATATAGGCGTAATTACGCCACTTTGGAGGCGTCGTTACGCCTGTCACGCGGGAAGCCACATTTTTGACACATCGACAGGCGTAACTACGCTACTTCGGAGGCATCATTACGCCTGATGAATTTTGGAAATTTTGGACTGCTTTCCTTAATTGAGGCACGGGACTTTTAAAGATTGGAGGGGGTTCATTCTGAGTATTATTGAGACTTAGACAGACTTTGGAGAGAAGGAGGCTAGGGTTGAAGAACGGAGAAAAATAACGACGACGGCTCGGAGCAAAAAGTAGAGAATTCATCACGAGACGGCGGCGTTCATCGGAGATCGAAGAATAGCGTCCAATTTGTTTTGTATTTCTAAACTTTTAGCATTTTTTATGGGTTATTTAAACATGTCTATGTGTTTAAATACTTCTAGCATGAGCTAATTTTATTTTCTAGGAGACGATGTAGCTTGTTTTGAAACTACGCTTATTATGAATTGATTGAAGTTTATTTGAATTTCCGTATGGTTTATTTATGTTTTCCTGTTCTTAATGCTTTTAATCTACTGGCCATGGATTGAATGATTCTATATTCGTGATCTATCACTCGGGAGAGGGGGTTGTGAATAGGAAAGAAGGAATTCGTATCGTGGTAGTTATATTGTTCGGAAGGCATATAACTCCATAGAAGTCGTCAAAGGAATTACTGCGCTTTTACAATTGTTTGATAATTAATCTTAGATAGGGATATCAAGATTGATGTTAGATAATTACTTCTGCTTAACACTCGGGAGAGGGAGTAGAAACAAATAAGAATTCTCGGCTAGTAAACTAGGAAATCCATAACATGGAAATCAAGGAATGATAAGTGTAGTGGATGAACAAGTGAAATCGTACTCCTAGATTCGTCTCCAACTGATTTCTTTTCAACTCAGTATTTGATCATCGTTAGTTAATTAATTTTTATTATTCTCATAACACTCAACTATTTGATTCTCTAAATAAAGCAAAGATTATTTTAATTTAGTACTTAGATTTAACTATTTAATCAATCTCTGTGGGTTCGACATCTTTTTATACTAAAACTTGACTACCGTGCGCTTGCGGTAAGGGATTTTTCGCAACAATGTGAGACCAAGATTATGGCCGAGCATGATGATAAACGAGTCAATGGTCTCATTAATTTACTATTCTATATAAGTATGTTAAGAAATCAATCCAACTAACAAGCAATATTCACTTAACAATTATGAATAAGAACGAAGATGAAACAAGAGAGATTATGGTTTATTCCTGAGAGTTCAAAATGAGTATCTTGTATTTTAATACACTCAAGTGTTCAACCTATTTATACTCTAATGCTTTACAAGTATAACCGCCACTAACGGCTAGTTAACCACACAGCATATTCCGTAAACTTGATCACTCTTGCATAGTTGAGAAATCTCAGCCATCATTCAACATTCTCCACCTTGACTAGATTTCGGAAAGTGGAAATGAGTAATGGCTCTATTAGTTGGCAGACATGTTCTGAAATCTCGGGAATCATGTGAATCGTGGCCTTAATACGCCATGATGCATATTCATGAGGTAAACTCTATAAATAGTAAACCAATACAATATTTCAGGTATGCATTTTTTTTCCTATACGCACCTATACACTACAGCTTTTCCCTTACAGATTTTTCTCATATCTCCCGTCACCTGACTTGAACGTCGATGGGGACTCGCCGGAAAAATCTTTCGACACCCTTCTAACATCTTGTTTCAAATCTTAGCAGGTCTGTTCGAGATCTACCTTTGTTATTTAATTCCCTAAAGAAGAAAATGAGAAGTAATCCAACTTCTCATTGATACTTAGAGGCCATCACTCTTTTTGGAAGTATCAGCATTAAAAATATAATTAGAAAATAATATCTTTTATATTAATTTGTTTATTTTAGTTTTATTTTCACCACTAAACTAATGTATTAAGATTAAATAAATAAATAAAATCAGAGATATTAAAAATAAAAATGAAATGCATCTTACAAGTGAACATGATATTTTTAAAGATAAATTTGATAATTAATCTAAGAATAAAAAAAATCAGTTAGCATGAAAAAAATTATAGTGCTGACGTGGTGCTTGAAAATGATGACGTAATACGTGAAATTGATGGCATGGCACCATAAACTAATGACGTGCCCGATACCACGTCAGTATTTTCGATGAAAAATGACAAAAAGTGAAAACAATGACCAACTTACTAGACTAAAACTAAAGCTTGAAGGTTTTTGGGACTAAAATGGATAAGTTAAAGGACCAAAAACAAATTTTCCCAAAATATATATATTGAATAAAAAGTTTGTAATAATTCTACTTAGAAAATGCCAATTTATTACCAATAATTGATAACAAAAATAAAATATATGTTTTCCTTAATACAAAACAAAAAGGTACGTCGGTACAATTATTAAAACACAAAATTAGTTATTTTTCGTTAATTCATACTTTTTTTTAAATTAATGAAATATCTCAATCAGATATCTCACTCCGAAGCATTGAGTAGTTTTGTATCTTGTAAAACCAGAAGCTAAAAAGAGTTAACTCTATTGTTTCTAAATTTTCTCTTTTCCAAATGGAACTGAGTTTTAGCTGCCCTCATGATCTTTCATGATTTCATCATCAATTACAACCATGTCTAACTATTATCACTTTTCCTCCATTTTCTTTCTCGGGAATTGCTTCTTTGCATTTCATCAATATTTTAACACACACTTCGTCACTCCAATCATGCAGTATCCACTGCATCATCATGTTAATTATTTAATTCATAATTATATTTTGAGAGTTGTTTGAAAAATAAAATAGTTAATAGGTTATCGAACAAGATATTTTGAGTCTATTTTTCCAATAAATTACTGTTGAAGAGACATTTCTTGCTTGCAAGTCCAAATGTAAAAAGCTTAATCAATGAACAAAGGAAGCAAACTCTAGACATGTACATAAAATACTAGTAAACAAATTCACGATTTTTCTGTAAATTCAGCAAGTGAATGTGATACTTAATTAACTGATCTAGCAAAACCTAACTTTACTAGACTAGGCAATTGATCTTTGTTAAATTGACATATCATCTAAAAACCCGAGTTTGTACAGACATTAGAGAATTTATTATTTATTTTCTAACACTATCCCTCCCTTGTGGGCCGATTTGTTCCTTTTTTTGGGAGGTCCATCAAATTGATTTTAATGAATTGGGAAAATTTCGGGCCGGTATCATTAGGTAAAAGGTTTTTCGGCCCAGTCATTCAATAAAAAGTTCTTTCAACTAAGTCTATTTTTGAATACAATGACCAAACTAACCCCACTTATGAAAACACTCTACACTGCATAAATAAGTTTTACATGCACCGCAAGAATAATTTTACATGCACCGCATGACCCATTTTCACATGCACCGAGTGAGTAATTTTACATGCACCACATGAGTCAATTTTTACATGCACCGCTCAATTTTACATGCACCATATGAGTAATTTTACATGCACCGCATGAGTAATTTTTACATGCACCGCTCAATTTCACATGCAATGTACTAGTAATTTTACATGCACCGCATGGGTCGATTTTCACATGCACCGAGTGAGTAATTTACATGCACCGCATGAGTTAATTTTTACATGCACCGCTCAATTTTACATGCACCGCATGAGTAATTTTTACATGCACTTCTCAATTTTACATACACTGTACTAGTAATTTTACATGCACCGCATGAGTCGATTTTAACATGCACCGTATGAGTAGATTTTAACATGCGCCGCTCAATTTTACATGCACCGCATGAGTAATTTTACATGCACCACATGAGTAGTTTTACATGCACCGCATTAGTAATTTACATGCATCTCATTACTCAATTTTACATGCATCGCATGAGTAATTTTACATGCACCGCAAGAGCCAATTTACATGCACCGCTCAAAAATATATAGATATATATCTGATTTTCAAATGTTTCACATGGTTCGAAGAAACAATCTGTACATTTCGAAAGTTTCAATGATGAATCAACCACCAAATCGTTCTTGTATCAACAATATAAGCAACGGGAATGCAAACCGAATGCACGAATTGGAAAGAAATTCAAAACAACGAGAATGAGGATAAATGAATAATTTCCTCAAATTTTTTAGATTCACGTTTTCTGCCCAAAATTGAGCGTTCAACTTAAGAAAATTAATCCAAAATTCAACGAAAAAGAATGCAATGATTTTAGAAAATCACGATCGAAGAACGCGGGGCTAGAACAACTGAAATTCGATCAGAAGTTAGTCGCTAAACCAGAATTCAAGCAAACACTCAGAGAATTAGAAACAATTCACTGAGAGGGAACAAGGAATCAACAACAATCACAACACAAATTGTAAATACGATCACACAACACAACCTAATAAAGTGATTCCAAATGAAATTATCTCAATTTGTTCGAAGAATCCTTTGCAGAATTGCGGAAAACAAAAATCAGAAACAAATCAGAAGCTTCAAAGGGCGACGCGAATGGTGGAAAATGGGCAAAGGCTTGGGGATGAAGGTGTAGAGCGAGTGTATTTTAATCATAATTAATCGACTAATTATACTAGGGTTTGATAAAATGGACTTATTTGAAATAAATTTTCTAAAAGATGTATTTAGTTGAGAGGAGATTTTTTGGGGAGATTTAGTTGAAAGACGTTTTGAAACGTGATACCTTCTTGTAATTTCCTCTAATGAATTTATTATTTATGAGTTTTGAACTCATGATCTCAGTGTTAGCCAAATGCTATGATACCATCTTAAATTGACATCTCATCTAAAAATCCGAGCTTACAGAAAGATTGAACAATTTATTATATATTCTCTAACAATTTTTTCCTAGGAAAAGCTCATTTTGGGTACTAGCTCTTTCTCATTTATTCGCCAAGTTTGATCTCTTCGTCCATACTAATATTATAGTGTTTGGAGGTAGATGATTTGGTTTCGTGCTTTAAATTATTTGTAATTTGTTTTAAAATAAGTCAAAATTGTTGTCGGGCTGCAATTTTTCTAGTCAAATTTTGTATCATATTATGCATTTGGCTATCCGAAGTATTACTACTGTCTCATAATTGTTTAGTGAGATCGTTATTGTAATTTACCCTATTAATAATACCAATGGAATTGTCACAACCGCGACACAAGTAAAATTCAAGAAATTAATCCAAACTACAAATTATGAACATAATTTCAAAAAATAATAACAAAAATTGACTTGTGGTTGCTGTAGTTGGGAGTCCTGGAAGTATGTTTTGGGTAGAGAGAAAAGAGACGAAGTAGTGTTTGAAGATACTTATCAGAAGTGTTTATCTATTTTTCACACCAAAAAAACATATTTTAGTTATTTGATTTTATTGTTTCTTCTATTGTTTCTCTGAAATAAACAGATAAAAACAGAAGTAGAGAAACAAATCATTACATGGTTTTGGCTGCTTTAACTTATTTGATCCCATTTTTTTTGTAATTAATTGAAGTTCATTAAGTTGCTTCTTAATTGTAATAACAAACACTCAATATTTTTGTATAAAAACAACTTTTTTTCAATTTTAAGCAAAAGCAATATAGAAGTACTTTAAATAAGCAATTACAAACACATCATTCTCAACCTTCCCAGTTTTTGGATCAAGAAGTGATGACAGCTTAACAACTCTTGTAGCCTCTTTTCAATGGTGTATGTGAATTTCACATAGGGAAAATCATTGATCAAAATACGTCAAGGATGGACAATTTTTTATTTTATAATTTGGATATTTAATTAGATAAATAGCACATTACTAAAATATATTTTAAATAATAATTTAGTGAACACGTATTTTATTGTCTACTTACATGAAATGAACACAATTGTATAATAAAATATATTTTTTACACTTTCACAAAGACCTTTTAATATGTTCTTATGTTATATAGTTTTCACTGGATCGGAAGAAACTGCGGCTTTGAAAATTATATCAAAGGCATTCTGAACACAAGACTTGAACTTGTTAGATTGGATTAGCCCATTCTCTGTTCCCACAGCAACTCTTAGCGTTCCCATGTAGCTCAACATTGTTATTGTAAGGTTCTGTTACCAGATGAGCAAATCATAATTAAATAAATGATTTTGAAGATTCTTGAAGGTTCTGTTACCATTTTTCTTAAATATATATTCATAAAGCAAAACTAGAGTACCTGTGGAACGCCGGTCACCATGAAGTATAAGCCTTTCACCGGTTGATTTGCCAAAGCCATTTGTTCCACTGGCCCAATTAAATTTGAGATTGTCATGCTTGTGTTTTTCAATGTGCGATGAATATATGCTGCTGTCACCTGTCAAAATTAATCAACACAATTCATTACCCTAAATCTTATTTACCAGATGTATCTGTACATTACACAATTTATCATGAGCTCAATATTTTTTAACACTGATGAGGTAAGTGATCTGGAGGTCACGGGTCCGAGTCGGGGAACCAGTGTTTTACATTGCAACAAAGCTGATTACATTAGGCCCGACTCCTCCCGGACCTCGCACATCGCAGGCGCTTCGTACAACGAGTTTACCCGTTTAAAAAAAAAGATGTGGTGATTTGACACTGTCGTTATTCCACCTCTATGATATAAATATGATTGGTATTTTAGTCACATAATGAGTGGGGCAGGAAATAATAAATATACCATACAATTACAATACCTCAGGGCCTCTATACTTTCTCATTGTATCCAGCAACTTTCCAGTCAGAATGACAGCTGCAGAATTTCTTTTCCTCTTAATAGTACTCCGGGCTTTGAACACAAAATTCAACGGGTTTGATGACTCTTCCACACTTAATTCAGGAACAGAAACATGAAGGAATGCAAATTGGTTCCCCCAGGGCGATTCGGCATCTGGTTCGATCATCTCGGGTATCGATTTGTAGCCAACAATGTTTCTCGTGTTGAGAAGAACTAATGCTGTTGATTCTGAATTTCCAGAGTCATGGTCCATTTCTTGCATGTACAGTCTTATCCCCATGAAGAATACTCCACATATCACATCATTTATTGTCTGTTTAATTTATGTCAAAAAAATCAATATAACGTAAGTACAATGTAAAAATTGAGGACTATAACCTTAAATTCAAGCAGATTATAGGATCGTGAATGTGTCAAAAGACCAGTGGTTTTTGTAAAGTTCGAGAATAAATTTTGAAAACTTGAAAACGACTTTGGTTCACAACCACCCTTACATCATTTATTACTTATTTAATTGAAACGTTATTTATTAATATTTGTACTTACTGGCATGTTTATATCATCATATGTTTGTCTCGTCCTTGTCATAATTGACCAAGTTAATCGTTGTAGGTATTCACTTTTGAGGAAATTGTGTAAAATAACTTATATCACATGTATTCAGTTCAATATAATTATAGTAAAAGCTGCAAAATAGTCATAAGAAATAAGTTTAATTAATTTGTCTCTCTTTTTATTTATTAATTTTTTAATAAAAACCTGAGTAATGAATGTTGGAATTGATTACTCCCACTAAAGAAAGTATCGTTTCATCACGATTCACGAGTATTTACGGGCATTCATTTGCCTACGACTGCACCTCCCTTTTAATGGGCAATAGCTTTTAATTCTTTGAAATAGGAGTATATGATTATTAGATCATTATTATATTTGGCTAAAAGTCAAATTCCAAAGTATGTAGCTATTGTGAGAGAGTCGGTGGCAATTTATCCATATACTATAACTAATAGACATTTTATTATCCTGTTATTTGTAAATAGCTAGTTTATACGATTGTGGTTTGAAAATATATAATTTACCACCACCCTTTATGGTTTTCAAAATAGTCAGTTTACCCCATGTACTCACATTTGGTTTCATAGAGCATTGCACCTTTATATGGATTGGATGTTTTAGACATATTCACAAGTCATATAAGGTAAATTGATTATTTTCAAAATATAAGAGTAAACTACTTATTTTGAAAATAATAAGAAGTAATTAACATATTTTCAAATCAAATAGATATAAACTGTCTATTTGAAAATTGAGAGGGGTTGTTGCCAAACCCATCATTGGATATATATCTAATTGTAATCGTGTTAAATTATCAAATTTTCATGGCTTAGCACACGCCTTGAATTTAATTTACTTTCTATACAAAACATCTAGGCATTGTTTGCATGTATTTCCAAAAATATTTTTTGCTTTATAAAACAAAAAAAGAAAATCATTATCTCATTTTCATATTTTTCAATATAATAAGTACTTTTATTATTAAACAGGAAGTGGATTTGCTCACCACATGAAGCTTGGCCTTGATTTGCTTGATTTGATGAAGCAAGAATGACAAAGTGGTAATTGTTATCGGGCGGAACTCGACTCCGTCCTCGCCGGATCTTATCGGAGACTTATCATCCTTAACGAAAGTACTCTTCAACAAACTCCATCCAAAATCCGACAAAGTATTAATCGACCCACGACAAATACTAGATAAATTACTGAAAAAACCAGTTATTTTTTTAATTTCGTTGTTCGGGTTTATCACAGGGAACGTAAGGGGGGTCGAAGGATCATCTGCCCTTTGCAAGCATGAAAGAAGGGCTCCCATCAGAGAAAAGCCATCCCCTAATGAATGGTGCAGCTTGAGAATTACATTTCCAAATGAATTATTAGTAGGATATTTAAAAATGTGTATTTCCCATAATGGTCTGGAGTGGGGAAATTGTTCCATTGCTATTTTTGACAAGTATTGCGTGAAACATTCTTGGTAGAAATCTGGGGATTTCCCCTCTTCAAAAGTTGGGATATTGATATGGTCTTGGAGTTTAACTTCAACCCTTTTCCAACGTTTCACTCCTTGTTCATCATTGAGCTGTGGAAAGTAGATGATATTAGGTTTGGATTATTGGTTGGTAGCAACCAATGATGTGAATGTTGGATAGAAATATTCACATGATATGGTTTAAGATCAATTAATTGCCACCTAAACCATTTTAAAAATAAAAGTGTTGTTTCCTGAAATTTTAAATCGACATAAAATGTTCTGAAACCTCTTCAAATTCACATATATCATCAAATTCATTCACGCAATTGGGGGAAAGGTAGCTGATACCCCGATATCCGGTGCGGTTCAAACCCGAATTCTATGGGCTCGATCCAGGTCGGCACTCGAGGAAGACCTTCAGCTTGGCCACCCCAGGTCGGCCAACCCCAGCTCGGCCAACCCAGTTCGGTACTCGAGGAAGACCTCCAGGTCGGCCACCCCCAGCTCGGCCACCCCAGGTCGGCACTCGAGAAAGACCTCCAGCTCGGACTCGATGATGACCTCAGCTCGGCCTCGATGAAGACCTATAGCTCGGCCCAGTATCATAGACACTAGAGACTATCCTACCTTGGTCCATTTGCCTTGGTCCATTTTTCTTTTACTAGGCCCGTTATCCTACTATTTAGTTAGCCCATTGTAGGCCATTTATCCTTAATATGAATAGTGAAGGATCAGTAGGGTTACAGGGGTTGCCTCTTTTCTTCTCTCCCAGCAGCCTTCTCGACGGTGCTCCCTTCTCCTTCCACCATTTTCATTTTCTTAGCTCATTCTTGTAAAGAAAACATGTAAATCACTCATTTGTTTATCGTAGAATTTATACTGGACTAGGCCCCATGGTTTTTTCCCGTATTTTGAGGTTTTTCACGTAAAAAATCTGGTCTTGTTTATTTTTTATATATTATTTTGTGGTCGGAAGAAAACACATCTACCCTACCAAAATTCCAGGTAACAGTAGCAATATAATATCTCTAGGGATCGAATAAAGTACATATTTTTTTCAGAAAAATATGTATAAGATTTTAAAGAAACTGAAAAGAGAGAACAAGTGGGGTACCATAATGGAGGAGAAACGAGGATTAATAGGGATGAAGACATCTCTAAGAAGTGCCGTAGTTTGAGAATCATCAATGGGAATTTCATATTCCAAAACCGCAATTACTGAGACTGAGATTACTGAACTTGTGAAGTATTGTCCAGTTGGGCTCACCGGTTCATCACATAATATTTCCATTCGATCCTGATCACTTGTATATACAAAAAGAAAAGGAGAGAATTATTATAAAGGTGTGAATGAATAGCTTCTCGTACTCTCTTTAAATAATGCAAACAGATCATCTGTAACTGCGATACAGAAAGAGACAACAAAAGTTATTTTTCATATGCTAATAATGAAAAGAAGAGAAGTTGCATTCCATAAACATGGGAAAACATCACAATTTTAAGAAGTTATATGCTTTATTATTTTATCATTATCTATATCAAATATCAATAATATCATATCTTATCCATAGGGTTATGTTGAATGAAGTAGCTATAGCTATCCCAGTATGGCAATTCGAATGAGCAGGTTTCTGGGCGGTGTTAAATGCAAATTAAATATTGTGGGAAACTACTAATTACAAAGATATTTCATTCGAGCGTTGTAGGGAATACGTCAGAAAAATGTTCCGACCAATTCTCACGTTGGTTCATCGCTTTTAGGTCATCTTGAGAGCAAAATTTCAGTTAATCAAATCCTAATCTCAAAACAAAAGGAAGGGGGATATACCGAAATCGGTAGACGCTACGGACTTAATTGGACTGAGCCTTGGTATGAAAACCTACTAAGTGAAGACTTTAAAATTCAGAAAAACCACGGAATTAATAAAACTGGGCAATCCTGAGCCAAATCCCGTTTCTCAAAACAAGGGTTCAAAGAGCGAAAAATAGGATATGTGCAGAGACTCAATGGAAGTTGTTCTAACAAATGGAGTGGACTGCGTTGGTTAGAGGAATCGTTCCATCGAAACTTCAGAAAGGATGAAGGATATGTTATACACATTGAAGAACGTTGAGGTAATATCTCATCACACTTTTTAGAGATATCAGATAGCAATTCATCAACGTATTTTTGGGATGTGGTGGGATACCATTTGTTTCCTAATTTTTAACTTGATTTCATGCACAGTTGCTATATTTGATGAATAAGTTTCTTGATCATCTGAGGAGTGTTAGACGTTTCTTGTCACCATATTCTATGACTAATTGGCTTCGAGAATCAGACACATGCTTGGGGTTGAATTTGTAGAATGTAAAAAGGTTTGTGGCTTACCTGTAACCAATTGATTAAAAAATATTGTTTTTCTTCTTGTTGTAGTAGGCTTATTTTGTTTAGAATTGTGTAATGAGGTGAGGTATTGTATTGCTAAATATAATTAATTTTGTAAGGGCCTTTCACAAAGAAATTTCTTCAAATTGAATAGAGTGATCTCATGGCTTGGTCGTAAGTACTCATAAATTTGGTAGATGGACGGTCAATTGTAACGTCACCATAATCAACGCGGCGTGAAAGATAATAATTATTTAATTATTTAATTAAATAAGCCAAAACTTAATTAATTCACAACTCCCAACTCCTGTAATGTGACCAGCATTACATATGGGCGGGAAAGCCGATAAATGATAGTGATCTTATTTGAACGTGTTTGTTAAATTATATATTAATTGAAGTAATATGTATTTGATGTTAGTATGAGTGATAGTATGATCATGTTGAGCCTTAAACGCATTGTTGAGTTTAATGCTTAATGTATCTCCGGATTATTTATGACTTTTGATGATCAACAAAATTTGTGTTTGTAATACTAATGTGTCTACTTAGTGTACAGGTTTAATAGTTGAAAAGTTGAATGTTTGAAGAAAATCAATTGTGCAAAGTCTGGGCAGGATCGCCCCAGGCGATGGCAGCCAGGAGGAGCATCGCCACGCACAACGACTGGAGCAACGCCGAGGCCCGCGCGCAGGGCGAGTTCGCCTGAGGCGATGGCTTGATCGCCTAAGGTGATGGGTGCATCGTTTGAGGCGATGAAGATTATTGATCAACCGAGGCTACGTCATTGATTTTTGGTAAGGATCGCTTGAGGCGATCTGTGTTTTTTGGTGACCGTTGGGGCGCGGCGATGGTGATCGCCCGAGGCGATGTCCGAGGCGATCTTGGAGTGATTCAAGCCTTAAGTGTAGCAACGGCTAGTAGGAGCCTTGAGGGCATCCTACACTATAAATATGGCTGTTTTGGAGCATTTTGAAGACAAGAAACAAGACTATAAACTACAAGAAAGCTTTGCTCTATTCAAATTATTCTAGCATTGCAAACTTCATACATTTGTGTTGTATTGGAGTTTGTAATTCATTTCTTGTGTGTGAGTTTTTATTCTTCGTGTTGGTACACCGTGGAGGTGTTATTTAGATTATTTTTTTGATGTTTTAAATGTTTCCATAATATTCATCACAAATTCAATATATTTCTTCTTCATTTCATAATATAAATGCATACAAATAATTGTAAAGATATATCAATTGAAAATATAAATAAAAAATATTACTATTTAGTACTCTTCATAATTGCTAAGCATTGTTTTAACGTTATCTACTTCTTGCTCGTTATCTACTTCTTGCTCGTCATAATGATTTACGAATTCGTCAACTGTCTCATCTTTTATATTCTTACATTCTGCTTCAAACCAATATTTAAGTAATGTGATCATGCATAACAAATCAACAGATTGACTACTTCTGTATTCTCTAATAATTCGGCCACATACTGAGAATGCCGATTCAGAAGCGACGTTTGAAGCTTGTATCGCATACACGTCTCTAGCCATTTTGGCTGAGGTAGGGAATTGTGCTGCATTTGTCTTCCACCATTGTAAGACGTCGAAGTTGTCTTCCGTTAGAAATTGATAGTTCAGATGAATTTGCAACTCAGTCGACGTGCTAGTAGAATGTCATTTTCTCTTAATTTTTTCTGTCCAGTATCCTAAGCAAATTGATGCCCCGCCTCTAGATTGAGCTTGTGGTTGTTCTTCAACAGCCCTTAGTTGCGATGATTCACTTGCCTGTTGATTATAATACAATTGTAACATATTTTGGAGAGATATGCATCTTTTGATCGTCAACAACCTTCCCAAAAATTTAGCATAATATTCAAAAAATATCTCAAATGAAGCTAAACATTGACTAGGATCTAGCAATGTTGTCATGCAGTGCACGTGTGGGATTTGTTCCCAATACTTTATAAATTTAGTTTATATTGCACTAACATAAGCATGCAAGTCATAGTCATCTCTAAATTCTATAAATTTATCAAACATGTTAAATACTAAAGGAAGAAAATAAACGGAAGTTGGATAAGTAACACCGGAGAAGCATTCCGTCGCTTCTTTGAAAGTACCTAACAATGATACAAAATTTTCTACAAATTCCCAATTCTCATCAGTCAAATAAATACTTTCATCAGTATCAGGTATTTGATATGAATTATAAAATTGAGTTAAACTATCTTTTTAAGGTAACATAGCATTCAACATATTGTACAACGAATCCCACATAGTTTCTATTGGTGATGGAAAAAGAAGATGCTTTAAACCATTAGATAAACATAATTGTTTCCAATCACGCTTAACACAGCTCGTACGTAACCATTTATCATAATATTTCATTTTCTCAATATATGCTGAGTGATTGTTCTCATAACTAACTTTAACAGCCAAATTAATAACATGATATGCACATCTAACATGAAAAACATCATCAAGCATTGATTTCATATAGGTCTTTAAATCACGCATCGCATCATTGTTATTCGCAGCATTGTCTAACGTGATTGAAAATACCTTATCCTGAATTCCATAATGTATACAAGTGTTGAATATATATTTAGCAATTACATAATCAGTATGTGCACAATCTAACTCATCTAAAGATAAAATCCGTTTTTGCATACAACAATTATCATCAATCCATTGACAAGTGACAACAAAATATGAATCCAAATTTACATTTGTCCAAATATCGGTTGTTAAGCTTACCCTACAAGGCAAACTAGAAATATGTTCAAACAATGTATTTCTATATTCAACAAATGCGTCCATACAATTTCTTTTTAGTGTGTGCCCAGAAAATGTTTAAACATGGGTTGTATAGACGAACCAAATTCAATAAAACCAGCATGTTCAGCTTGTATAAAAGGTAGTTCACATCTAATCACATATCTAACAAGTGACCTACGGTTAATTTCACAGTTAAAATAAAATTCGTACCAGTGAGAACATTAATTTGTGCTTGTGTTTCTTCTCTACGTAATGGTTGTAATGTTGTCTCATCAAAATTATGTTTTTTTGCTAAATGTTTTTTAAATGTTCCGGTGCCTCCACTGGAACCACCAGCTTTATATGAATATTGTATCTTACATAATTTATATATTGCAATAGATTCATTAGTACCTTCTTTTTGAGCGAGTTCAAAGTGATCTCATATCTTACTTCTTTTGGCACGAGTCGGTTGTCTACTCGCTGTTGCAGTGGCTCCGGATGACTCCATTTATTGTCTCTCTTGGGCTTGGGCAGCAGGAGATTCGGCAGGTTGTTCAGGTTGTTGCATTTTGTTGGGGTTCAATAATTGCCTCTGGTTTGTGATCGGTCGAACACGTGGCGCTTGTGTCAGTGTATTGTTGAAAAGATTGATGTTGCACCATTACTCTTAACTATAGTTATTGGTAAAGCGGTAAGCGATCGATCATACAGTTGGTATCAGAGCCAAGGTCACGTGTTCGATTCCCATGAGTTGCAGAGAGTGCAATTATTGGGGGAGGAATTGTTGGGGTTCAATAATTGCCTCTAGTTTGTGATCGGTCGAACACGTGGCGCTTGTGCCAGTGTATGGTTGAAAAGATTGATGTTCCACCATTACTCTTAACTATAGTTATTGGTAAAGCGGTAAGCGCTCGATCCTACACGTTTCGACGTTCATAGATGAACCACCAACATTGATGTCGGCAAAAAAATCATAACTTTCATTTACCTCAGGAATTGGCACAGACAAATTCATTGCCGAAGATGAACTATAAGTGACAAACGACCCAGGATGAGACCCCAGCTACGAGCGCTGCTAGTTGAAGATGCCATTATTATATAAATAAAATGCAGATAGCACAATGGAGAGAAAAATATGAGATCGAAATATACAATTTTGAAAGAATTAATTGTTAGGATTTACAAATCACAACAAGCATATTTATAGTTTTTTAAAAAAAAAAACTAAAAAAAAAGAAAAAGATCTGGACGTTTGGCAACGACCTTAGAGCCGTTGCCAAACGTTCAGCAAGACAACGGCTATAAAGTCGTTGCCTTGCTGAAATGCTTTTATTTTTTATTTTTTCGAAACTTACCGGTTTCGATCCGGTAGCACCGGAACCTGTTGTGCTACTGGTTTGAAGGCACGCAACCTCGGATCAGTTTTTTACTGGTTTCGGTTAGCCCGATTCTGGTTCCGCTGTTTGGTTTCGGGCTGGGGCCAGATTGACCCGACCCGATAAACACCCCTACCTTCAACTTAAAATTTTATTCCAATTTTATATTTAGTGCATAAAATCGAAAAAAATATGTGGTTTTACTTGATGCAAATAAATGATAAATAGTCACTTATGTATAAGCCCCAAGTACAACAGGCTCTCAATGAATTTCATTGTCAAATATATAAGTTGATCCTTAATTTGTGTAAATAAATTATAGGGATGCATGGCTGGAAACATAAATCATATATGAAATAATGAAACCATTCAAAAGTATTCTACAGTCAATATCTGAAATTGATCAGCATATAATGACGCAGGATCTGATTCTTTAAGCTTATGAATTGATCGCATTTAACGAGAACATTAATATTTTGTTGGTTTTTTTCAAAAAGAAGTTAAAAATGTCAATGGAAACCGACGTCGACGGACTAACTTTACTCTCTTTTTTTCAAAAAATTCAACATTTTTCATTAAACATTTGTTAGGGTGTCTAAATTGTAGACTTTGGAATGAAGTGAATTAGGTTGTATTTGGATCGAATGATTTGAATTTGGGGACATGATTTCAAAAAACTCCCAGATCCATTTGAAATTCACTATAATTACTTCAAAAATAATTTTAAATGATAGATAAGGATTCAAATGAATTTTACCCAAACAGATTCAATGAATTTATTATTATAGATTTGAAATATTTAAATCATCCGGTAAATTTCAAATTAACTTGCTATCCAATTAAGCAATGAAATTATTAATTGTGATGGATCCCACTTAAAGACTAAGGTTGTGGTGCCCCAAACGTCACCACGTAAACAGACAACACATGACTTCATTTGTATAAAAATTTTGACATACTTTTCCCGTAATTGGACCTCCCAACAAGCAGCGTGACTTATATAATTACACAAAATATATGACGTTCACCCAACGTAAATATGACATCAGTCACATGCACCAACACATAACCAAATCATAGGGTAATACATACAGACATTATACAAATATAAATCAGCTCACATGTGAGCCACAACTAGTTGAAACATACATATTATCCTATGACAACTTCAGTGACAAGGACGTAGACATCTCAGACTTAACAACTTCTAATCATGTCTCCAACTCTAACATCTAAGCCTGACACCTGTTGTAACAGAAACAGCCCCCAAATGGGTGAGCACACACACCAGCAATAAGAACAGCATAATTATAAACACATAGTGTCAACAATATAAGATACTGAATCGTAACAGAAATACTCCCTGAAATTAATAATCATAATACGAGAATTCACTGACTGTTTCTGTAACTCAATTCCCTAACATCAAATCAAAATCCATCGGTCATCACCTCAATCATATCACATCTGATATACAAACCGATATAGTGACAGCATCGAGCCTACTATACCACATCGTCGCACCATCATCGTGATCCATCGTATATATAATCGATATAGTGGCAACATCAAGCCTACTATACCCCATTGTCGCATCATAATCGCGACCCATAAACTATATAATCGATATAGCAACAATACCAAGCCTGTTATACCCAAACGTCGCTCCCATACTACTGCGACACAATATACTCATTCCAGCGACCCTCACTATCATCATTCATTTACAATCAGTGATATATCATAATCAATATCAATAGGAATAGGAATATCAATACATGCTCGTACGTTAACACGTACCTGATAGTCGATAATCAACATAGATTATTCCTGACGTCCCGAGGCTCGTGAAATATCTATATTAATTTAACAACTAAAGATTAGCTCATTACAAAACTATCAACATATAGATACAACTTCTAATCACAATTGAAATAGCCCTAATTCATAATAAATTCATCTAACTTATGAAACTCCATCGGCTACACTTTTCACCTGGAATTATGCATGCATGTATATTTACTACACAACAATAATTCATTTAGAATTACTTCCCTCAAATATAAAAATCTGCTAATTATTCAAAAAAATCAAAACTCGATCATTTAACAGTTTTGATTAAAACTAAACATACCGGTGTATTTAGAATTCAACAACGACACACACATATTTATATATTTATATAATATAATATGTATTATGTATTATTAAATTATAATTTATTATTAACTTAACACGTATTACGATGATGATAAATATGTTTCTTGTCGCTGCGATTTTTGTTACCCTGAACTGAACCCAATTGAGGATTTTGTGATTACGTATATTCTATTTGTTGATTACGTATATGGTATGGGGCTGCCTTTTGCCTTATCTAACTACATTTTCAGCTAATCTTGTCCACATGAAAGTTGTATCTCTCTCTTTTATCTTCACGTAGCATATTGAATCGCCTAATTTCGACATCATATTAAAATGTTATGGCCAAAATATTAAATCATATTACAATAAATAATTTATTCTCGCCCATTATCCATCGACTGTTCAATAGGACCCCATGCTTACTTCATAATTATCAAATATAATTTCTATGGCTTTTTCAGGCATTACAAGGTTGAAATATTTCTTAAAATCATATTTTGTCCGCATAAATCAAAGTCATCCAAACTTGATTTCACGCAAGAGAGTATGGAAGGGATCGGACAGAGCATTGAATATCCACAAGTGTGGTTGATATGGCATGTCATGTTTGATAATCTAAATGCTATTTAGTCATGCAATTTAATTTACATGACCCCATTTACATTAATTCGGTCATATGATTAATTAACAGTTGAAAATATTATGGTTTGCTCGCCATTAGGTGATAAAAAAACTCATTACAATTAAGTTATAAACCTAAGCATCATAAAACATAATGTGTTAGCCAGTTAGTTCGATTCTGCTTCTCGTCATCATCATTGATATAGAATACTACACTTCAATGGGTACTCAGGATACCGCCGGTGGGATGACATTAATTTTTCACGTCTTAGCGATATGTGACAAGTGACAACCTAATGATATGTAGCAATAGACATCCTTGATATTGACTGTTGACTTAATTTTTCCTGAAATAGTCTCAAAATGCAATAATGCATTAAAAATTAATGGGCCACTCTATGCAATACATCATTAAACAAGGAACAATAACACTGACAGCTTAAGTGGTTGTCTGTGATTACATTTCAAAACTGATTATCTGTTTTTCAGACAAAAAAATATATTTTGGTTATTTTATTTTATTGCTTCTGTTATTGCTTCTCTAAAAATAAGTAGGTAAAAACATAAGCAGATAAGCATGTCATAAGATGTTTTTCACTTGTTTTACTAGTGTGGATTTTACTTGTGTGGTGGCAATTCTGTAATAATTTGATGTTCATTAAGCTGTTTTTTATTTAATAGCAAACACTCATTGTTTTTGCTTCAAAGCAACTTTTTCAACTCTAAATAAAATCAACATAAAAGTACTTTGAAAAAGCAATTACAAACACATAATAAGATGCATCTTGGGGATAATTTGCATTTTACTTAAAAAAAACAAATATTGTTTAAATTTATGAGAAAAATAAAGCATAATATTATTTTCTGAGATTTGACATAATTACGATTAGGAGTGGACAAAAGCAGTCTAGGTTCTAAAATATAATTAAATATATAAATCCCAATATAAACATCATTATGTTAACTAGAGTAATTTCAAGCAATAAACATACATTTTAAATTTTATTAACCAATATTTGAACCGATTCATTTCATACATTTTTTTATCAAATATTAAATGTATGTTATAGATTAAAAATAAAAAAAAATATTAATATATAAAGACTACAGAATAATCAACAAATTAAACAATACAGAAAATTACAATTAATAGAGGATACTGCATAAAGTGTACGTAAACGATCATTCAGTTTTCATGAACATTTTTTTTTATTTCACAAAATTTATTCATCGAGTATCAAAAATATTTATCGAAAAGAAACAAAACAAAAAAAACAACATTATAAAGACGTAAGACAACTAAATATAAAAGTATGGTTTACCAATCAGTATGTCAAAGAGTAACTACAATACAAGAAAAAAATATGACAACTATGACCAAAATCTAATCTTATATTTATTACTAAATGTTATATTTATTGGTTAAACTTTAGGGGTATTTACGGGCCGGTCCAGCTGATGGAACATAATTCACTTTAGTCGGTTAAAAAAATTTAAGTTCGCATAGGTCTATTTTGGGTAAAATTACAAAAAGAGCAACAATGCTTCTTCTTCAATGATCAGCCTTCAATTTACTCACTTCTTCTCCATTCTTCTCCTTCTCTCGTCAAATTCATTAATCACAAACAAACATAATCATCGATTTCTTTTTATCAGTACATTCAACTGCAACTCCTTATTAAATATTCAAAGCATCATTCCAACAAAAAAAATATTATCAACTTCACGTTCTTGGAAGTCAATGCACGATGGACACTGCAACGAAACTCGGAAACCCTAGCAATTAGCGGATCGGAATTCAGCTTCGACGATAAGAAAAGCTTGATCAACTCAACCACGGCCAACATCAGCTCAGGCGTGATGAAAAATGCGGCTGCTCATCCTCTTGGAAACCCTAACAATCTTTCAGATCTGATTTCAGAATTTTCAGATCTTCTTTCAGAACGTGCATCATCATTATATAAATCGTGCATCACATTGTTAAATAAGCGTGCACCAACATGTTAAAAAATCATGCACCCGCTTTACAAAAATCGTGCACCCCCATCACAAAAACCATTCACCCAAATGCAAAAATTGTGCAGCAAATGAATAAAAAATCATGCATTTTAAAAATCGTGCACCACAATGTTTAAAATCATGCACCACCATGTTAAATAATCGTGCACCAACATGTTAAAAATCATGTTTACGCACGATTGAGTTAAGATGCACGATTGAATTTGTTGTTATATGCACGATTAGTAGTGTTTGTTGTGCACGATTATTTTAGTTTGTTGTGCACGATTAGTTTATGTACTAGTATATGAGGGGTTTGAGTTAAGATGAACGATTGAAATGAAGATGCAGGATTGAATTTGTTGGTTTATACACGATTACTAGTGTTTGTTGTGCACAATTATTTCATGCACGATTGAATTTATTGGTTTATGCAAGATTAGTAATGTTTGAATATGCACGATTGAATTTGTTGGTTTATACACGTTTAAAATTGTTGGTTTATGCACGATTATATAAATCGTGCATTACCACGTTAAATAATTGTGCACCAATATGTTAAAAATCGTTAAAAAATTGTGCACTCACTTTACAAAAATCGTGCACCCCTATCATAAAAAATCCTACACCCAATAGCAAAAATTGTGCAGCAAATATTAAAAAGCGTACATGTTAAAAAATCGTGCACCAACATGCTAAAAAACATGTTTATGCACGATTGGCTTAAGATGCACGATTGAATTGAATTGAATTGAAGGTGCACGATTATTTTGGTTTGTTTTGCACGATTAGTTTATGCACGATTTTTATTCATTGGTGCAAAATTTTGTACATTTGTGCACGATTATTTGTACACTATTGTACAAGTTTGTTACATGTTGGTGCACTTAATTTTATTGTAGCACCATTATTCACGAGCAGATCAAAATCCAAAATTATCCTGAAAAACCCAAAGATTATCAAAATCCAAACCATCTGCATAAAAATCCATCTCTTTCATTGGTGTCGCCAACTCCATCGAAGTCATAAATTCAAATTCAAAATCAAAATCAAAATCAAACATGCAAATGCCAAACTCATAAAGATTTGCAAGCCACAGTTTTTTAGCGCATATGATTTCTCGCGGATGGGCAGACGATTCACGCAGATGCATTGGAGAATTTAGGCATATGATTTCACGAACGTACACCACCAGCACCACAGTAAGTTTTAGGATTTATGTGAAGATTCTCCTAGTGCAAGATCCGGTGGCTACGACGGTCAGCGGTAATTGGTGGTGATGTAAGGGATGAGTTTAAGAATGTGGTGGAGACAATGAGGACATATGTTCTTGGAGATGGGTGTGAGGTATTTTAGTAAGAAGAAATACCTAATAGATTACAAGTTTTAAAAATAGATCTATGTGAATAAAAGTTTCAAAATTGATACTATTAAGAAAAGTTGTTTTTCCCTGGATTTAGTTGAATTATTGTTTTGTTATTGGTATTTTTTTACAATTTTCTCTAAATTTTAAATTTTTTGAATTAACAATATAAGTAATAATTGAGATCCCTACTAGCACATACCTGTATAGAACGAGATGAACACGTTATTGAATGGGCTAAAATCGTTAATAATATTGATTCCTCCAAATGAGATGGTCCAGGCCAAGCTATGACCAATCGGAGCCCTGACTCGCTCAAATTTTGCAAAGTAATATGGGCGGACTCAAATTTGAAGGGGGGACAAGAGCAAATCAAGATCAAATAAGAGAATATGATTCAATATTATTAGTAACATAAATTTTTTTATTTTTTAAAAAAATTATACATAAAAATTTAATTATGTTCACTCGTCACCACCCCACTCCCCTTGATTTGCTCCTGGTAAAGAATATTCAAGACTGGGGAGCTCTTTTTTGCCCAGTTAGCTGAACCCCTAGCCATCTCAATATATTTGTAGTGCAAGATTTGCATTTCACAATCTACTAATATAAAAAATTAATTTTTTTCCACATATATAGGAAGATGAACACCCGATCAAGTCCATCTCTGATGCAAATATTATATAAATATCTTCCAAGATACATTTAATTAGCCTAAATAGCTTCTTATTGGTGGTCACAGTGGGAAGGCGGTGGCTTTACTGGTAGTGAATGGTAGGGGCCTAGGGGGTGGAGAAGGGGTGGTTGAGGGATGCACCGGAGGAGCATTGTGGGATGACGGAGGTGGGGAGTGGGTTAGGGATGGAGACAGGGGAGCATTGTGGTGGCGGTCGGCATAGTTACTAAAAGCTTGCATAGCGCGCGCTAAAGCTCAAGGCGTCTCGTGTTTTGGTAAAGCGCACTATATGCGCTATCTGTGCTTTTTCATTTAGCCAATGCGCGTGCTATAGCGCGCCTTTGCTAAGGCTTAAAATTGGGGTTGACAGGTTATCAAAATACGTTGCTAAGGTTGTGCTTTAAATTTAAATTTGGCTTATTAAAAATAAGCCAAAGTTAGAGAATATTAGGGTTAAGTTAGAGAGTTTTAGAGTTACTATTATATGAAGTCTTTTGTATAAACCCTCTCCAGTCGCCACCGACCGATAAGCAGGTTGATGTGTTCAAGTGCTCTATTTTTCTTTCCTTCAAATTACATTGCATTATTTTCTTTCCTTTTTTTGTCTCAAATTATTATTTATTTTCGGATTGATTCTTCTTTCTTGTTTTATATTTTCTTGTCCTTCAATTTTTACGTGACAAAGTTCAGCAGTCCTCACAATCGCCAATGAGTCCATTCAAACAAAGTTTGACAAATACTTGAGAATATAGCAAAATATAAATTGCTAAGCTATCAACATTGCTAAAGCATACTGCTAAAATTGTTGCTAATGAGTTTGATTAAATTTTATGGATACTTCTGATGTATTAAAAATCTATAAATTATTGCGTTTTACTTTAGTAAAGCGCATGCTTCGCGTCACGCTATGCGCTATAGTCCCAGGACCCCTTTGCGATTTAGTGCGCTAAGTGCCTTTAATAACTATGGCGGTCGGAGAGAACAACAAGCTTCTGTCCCTTCTCACTGTGTCGTATTTGTCGAACTTGAAATTTGTAGATGCAATCCTTGTTGTTAAAAAATTGTTGGTGCCTTGTTACTCTTCAACTCCACAAGGATCTCGTTGGCATCATTGTTTGTAGCGTGAAGGAAAATCTATAAATGACAACTTTGAGTGGAGGCTAACGTTGTACACTATCTCCTTAAGAAAATTTTATCCCGCACACGGTGCTTACGTAATACGGCAATCTTATTCCAAGATACAACGACTCTTTGCTTGTGATAGTAGCATTGCAAATCACAAGCCTCACAACCACAAATGTTGCAAACTCTCTTCTTCAAGACAAATATAAATATGATGCAAAACGATCTTGATTTTGTCTTTTTTCCAATATTTGTGTTGAATTCATGCATAAATGTACGTATGAAATGAATGGGGATATATTGTATATATATTTGTCCAAAGGACACCATTTGAGAGTGATTTTTCGAGAGAAGGCGCACCCACTCGTCAAGGGTTGCACATTTGGTGTGAAAAGCCCCGATGGCACCATAGGTGTCTGTCCAGAGGCGCCCAAACGCCTCCGTCACTGGAAAACACATTCAAATGTTTTTTACACTTTTTTTCAAATTTAATATCATTTATAATTTTTTAAAAAAATTATAAATCAAACAGTCGGTTAATCGTAACCCGTGGTTCATGAACCCTAATCGAAACAGTCAAGAAATGTTAAGGTTAATGGTCGATATTTTTTGAACCGTCGAATCGACGGTCTGAACCTTTGTTAGGTCTAGTCTGGAAATTTAAAGTGATGATGTAACGTAGTTCTAGCGGTGTTAATGGGCATGGAAGAAGATGAATTAAATAAATTACTTTCATACACCCCTCCCCTCATCATTGAGAATCTGTATATACATAGTTTGTATAGCATTTTCTTTTGGGACCAGGTTTCCGTATATTTGTACAAAAATATAGAATAGTGAATTAGAAATGCTGCTTTCAGGTCAAATGCATTTCTTTTTGGATGTAATGGAGAGTTTCGGATTCTGGTTCTGTATATATGTTGCTTTTTCTTTTTTTCTTTTTGAGTACTATTGTAATTCATTGGATCCTTCTGCTTGAGAACTATTGAATTGACTGATTGGTGCAGACAATTTTAGGTTGTAAATACACTTACATTATTCAAATTTGTTAGTTTCATAAAACCTTGGAGCGCCAGAGTTCAAGGCATATGAATGTCATCCAAACCAGTATATTTGAAAAGAGATTGATACGAATTTAGCATAGGAATTACAAGTCTTTTACCAAAAAAAATTAGGATCCTAGGCTAATACTAAGAACCAAAAGGTAAGAATCAACAATTTTCAAGATCTACGACAACCACTATGGTGGTATAGTGGTATTTCAAAAATCGTCAGTACAAGATATAGAAAATCCAAGATCATTTTGGTTTCAATATGTAGAAAACAAACCAAAAAAAATTGAAGACAAGCCCAGAAACTAAATACTCATAACAATCAAACAAAGAAAAAATACAACTCGAAATATTAAAACAAATACTGAACATTCTCATATATCCGATCATTTTCTTACGTGCTTGATCTTATGCGAACCCTTCCTGCAAGAATCGCCCACTATCTTGAATCCCTTCCCGAAATATATTTTCAGTTCTTGTGCTCTGTGCTTCACCTGCTTTTCGAAACTCCCCATTTTCCTTTGATTTTCTACCAGCAAAGAAAACAAAACAAATCGTTGTGGACAGAAAATGTTAACGTTTGGAGCTTGATTGGAGGTTTTAAGGTGGTAGGAAAATGGTGGGATCCAACTCAGAGAGGGACACGTGGCGACAGTGCGGATGGATGCTTTATGGCTTTTGATACTATTTCTAATGGCACAGCTAGATCAAATCTAAATTTGAAAATTGAAATATTTTAAATCAATGATTAATATATCCCGAATATTATCGATAGAGAAATATCAAGAATTCCCTTTTTTGGTTTCAAGGTGAAAAATTACTTGATAAATGATAAGATTCTACCAGAAAAATAAAAAGATACTCGATTCACCCCACTTCGTAGACTCCAACTGTATTTTTTTCCAAAAAAAGATTGTGCTACTGAACTTATAATCAGGATGCCTTCCTTCTATTCGATTGAAAAAAATTATGTATAGTAAAAAATATCAGGGAATGCGATTATTTCAAACAATACCATCACCAACACCTCCCTTTTTTTCCGTGGGCTTTTCTTTGGGTTTGCTATTTTTTTGCTTGGGATCTTTGGACCTCCGGACGGCCCATTGTTATTGGTAGTGTGCTCCCGAGGGTGCACTGTGGTCCTTCAGTCCTTCCCCCCTCGTTCCTTCTACCTTCCCGAGTAGTGAAGAGGTGGCCACTGGCTCCATTTAATCTTTGTATGTTCATTGTTCAAGTACAACTTTTTTTTTTGGTTTTTGGTCCTGTTCCATCTCTGCGTATAATATGGTTTATTTGATATTTATCGTTCCTGTTGCCGGTTATGGTGCACTTTACTCAACAAGTTTTTTTATCTTTAGTTTCTCTCATTTGACCATCAGATCTTTTAGCTATTGCAGGCATTTACCATAAAACTACCCACTGGCATAATGCTTCTGCATACCAAAAAACTAGCGCGGTGTCAGGTGAAAAAAGACAAAAAAATAATTTCACAGTAAAAGCAGAAACAACATTAGTGACTGCAACAATCCTTGGATTACACTAGTTTAGTCACTCTGATCAATGGACACTAATCTTACGATGATTCTATCGTAAAACAGATGCCATAAGTTATGCTGGAGCAGCATGTGTCGAATGATGAATGCAGTTATGTAGTTACAGCTTTGGCTTGCCGTAACTAATTCTGATTTTATTATTATTATTTTTTCTTGTTTTTTTTTTATATATATGGGAGAGGGGAGGGTCGAACACTATATTTTGCAATCAACCCACAATCTCTAACAAAAAAAGCAGTCCTGCTTATGATGTGTGTAACTACCTGTCTGCAACACAAAATTTGGACATGAACTTGTGATATCTTTGAACGAGGAAGGCAAGAATTTCTGGTGCTATGCTAGGGTCATGTCAATATTAATGCCTCATCTTATATATTATTTTCATTACCTTTTGTTAAACTGGTACCGGTATTGGATGCAGGGCCTGAGTACTAAAAGCTTTAGGAACACATCCTCTGATATTACTATGAAAGTGATGATTATTATCTACCAGATAGAGCACCTCTGCTCAAGAATTATGTTCCACCCCAATCTTATGTTGTTAGTGGCCAGTTTGGGCCAAAAAATGATTGTATATCTCTCAAATAACTTGGCTTTTGAGCTTCTGCATCAGTATTGTGAGAGAATACTGTAATCTGGGATGGCCAACATAGTCTTATTTAAAAAAAAAACTCCAAAAACACAGTTTTAAATAAAAAAAATATTTTACAAGCATACAACAATTTAAACAAAAAACATTTGTACAAACACGTAAACCGTACAACAGGATGCTAGTAGTCTTTATTGCACCCGTAGCAATTTCTGCTGGTCTTTGAGACATGCACATTTCATTTTAGTTAGTTACTAGAGTCACGGGTTTTTCACATGTCCAGGCAAGCAGAGTTGTCTTTGTAGATGGCCGTGCAGACTAATGGAGCTTATGTTCTCCCAGTTATCCAACCCCACTCCTCCGAGTCAATGAAATTTTAGGAGTCAAAATATAATTTTACGAGGGATAAAAAATAACTTTTTAGTATAAAATATAATTTTTGAGAGTAAAATATAATTTTATTTAGAAAAAAGACCGGTTTTTTTTAGCAAGGGGCAAGTGTCCCCTTGAGCGAGTGTGGCTCCGCCCTTGTCCAGGATGCTTTGCAGATACTCCATTCCTGGGCTAAAAATGTTGTATTTAGTATGGCGCCGTAGTCTATAGAATATGTATTAAGAAAATTTTACTTCGTAGCTAATAACATTTCTTAATTTGAAAATTTTACTGCATTAAAGTTATTTAAAAATAATAATGATATTTAACAAAAAAAGTAAATGTTTAATCATATAAATACAAATATAAATATTGGTATGATCTTAGAAAGCTACTATTGAAGAGTCATCCACGGATTGGTCCCCTTGTGAGTTGTGTGACCTCTCTTCACATGTCTACACTTATTATTATTATTATTATTATTATTATTATATGATTCCTCTGTGTATATTATTATATAAATAAAACAAAGAAATTTAATTAGCCTGTAGAATATATTAAAATTGATGTCGAGCTATCCAATTTCTTGTATAGACTTAGCTCGACATTGATCATTTCTTGTTATCCTCACTAACACCATGTTTGAGGGAGGTTTGGTCATTGATTTAACACACTCGACATATGAATGTCCAAGATCTACGTTTGGGAGTTTAAACATAGAAAATTATTCTATAAATTCGGTTATATCATACTCCAACACACATTAATATATATCTATATATATGTTTGTCTTTACATATCTTGGTATTTACAGAATTCGATCCATACAATAATAATCCGCCCAAGCAGACACCCCAACATTACAGGCATTGATACCTAATACATACAAACAGACACGTGGATTTTGTCTTGCGGAGTTAACGCCTTAACTGTCGTTAGGTCCCACTTTGATTTTTGTGTCAACGTCCTCGATAAAAAAAATGATAATTAAAGGGCAGAGAAAACCTCAATGGACCACTTAGTATTAAGATAGATTCACTATAGATATATTATAACTTCAAATCTTCTGTTATCTCTTGTGCTAATTTATAATTATATCCAATATTTTGAAAACCGGTTCGAACCGGCCAGTTCAATCGGTTTAACATGCAACCAGTGTTTGATCCGGTCCGATACCCTTCAAAACCACCTTGATAAAAAACCAGCGGAAACCGGATTAAATCGGTAAAAACCGGTTCAACCAGTGAACCGATTGACTGGTTGAATCAGTATGTTCCTTCATTTTTCTTTTCTTTTTAAAATTTTAATTATTTTTTATTTTTTTAAAATTATAAATCAAATTTGTAGAACGAAATATATTATATATAATTTATTGTTATTGAAATGATTACAAAATAATATTTTATGCGTGTTTTTATCAAAAAATTTATATAATTCAATAAATGTGTCTTGTATATTATATATAAACATGCTTAGTTTCTCGTAAATTATAATATATGTGAATAATTTCATAATAGTTTAAATATTTTATTATATTTTTGGGATATTGATCATTATTTGTTGCTTTTTAGATGTTTTATTGTTATTATTATTTTATATTAGACATTTCATTTTATCTGATTTTTTAAGTTTGACATGTTATGTTGGTGTAACGATATTTTTTTTATTGTGAACAACTTGAAACTATAGTAAAATATATGGTATATATATTTTACAAAACTTAAAATATATATTACTGACGTCATTACCGGTTGAATCAATGGTTCAACCGGTTGAACCGATAGAACATATAACCAGTAAGGACAACGATTTCATATCCGGTCCGATTTTAAAAACACTGATTATATCCAATGGGAAAGTCATCCATCGTATACACTTTCTAATATTTTCACATCTAAACTATATGGGATAAAAATATATCCCACATAATTTAAATTATTAAATTCACATCTTCAAACAAATTTTATATATTTTCCTCGAACGAGAATGTAGAATCTTAGCACATGTCGTTTTGATCGTTGGATCAAATCAAGTAAAATATATGCCGTCAATCTTTTTTTCTTTAATTTCAAGAACAGATCAAACGTAGAGAAACAAAAAAAAAAAAAAAAAAAAGCAGCACAAAAAATAAACAGCAGAGTTTATTTATTATACATAAGCACACAAGTACACTCTTCTAACTGCGCTTTGTTTCAAGTTTCAACTCAGCAACTTCACCAAAACAGAGTCGGCAGACCATTCACCTCGATTTACACGCTCCGCCGCTGGGTGGTGGTTTGACGATTAACATTCCACATTATGAAGGGTCTACTCTACTTACTTCTTGTCTGCATGCTGGTGGCCTCAGCCGCCGCGGTGGCCGACCTGCATTGGCATCCGGCCACAGCCACTTGGTACGGTAGCCCTGAAGGAGACGGAAGCGACGGGGGGGCGTGTGGGTACGGCTCTCTGGTTGATGTGAAGCCCTTCAGGGCGAGAGTTGGCGCGGTGAGCCCTGTTCTGTTCAAGGGCGGCGAGGGCTGCGGCGCGTGCTATAAAGTGAAGTGTTTGGACAATTCGATATGCTCTAGGAGGGCGGTGACTGTCATTATAACCGACGAGTGCCCCGGTGGTTATTGTTCAAATGGGCGCACACATTTTGATCTCAGTGGCGCTGCCTTCGGACGCATGGCAGTCGCCGGTGACCACGGCCTGCTCCGCAACCGCGGCGAAATCACTGTCCTCTACCGCAGGTAAATTACATTATCGAATAATGTGATTCCTTGAAATTCTGTTTCTTTGATTCAGTGTTTTTAACGGTCTTATTGTTTTGATTTGTCATTTAGTGACGTGATAATTAGTTGATTAATTAATTACAGTGATGACCATTTATATATCGATCTTAAGAAAGTGGTAAACTCTACTGTTACTTATTTATTGACCTACCAAAATAAAAATCCCTTCAAATAAAATGTTTATTGGACATATTCATTCCGAGTCTTTACGCTGATAACTTGTATCTCATCTGTTATCGGTCATAATTGCTATCCAAAGATCTCATATTCGAGTATTCATTTCGTCAACCACAAGTAATTGTAATAATTGCTATAAAAGAATATAAGTCTTTACACTTGTTGATTATTTTATATTCTAAATTTTTAGCATATATTAACACAATTGCTCTTCAAAAAATAATTTGTGAATTAGGGGGACGTTAAATTTAAAATTTAAGCTACTTTATTTGAACTTGAGCTCGATTTAACACAAAAATATAATGCAGGACTCCGTGCAAGTATCCAGGAAAAAACATTGCATTTCGAGTGAATGAAGGATCAACAAATTATTGGCTCTCACTTCTAACTGAATTTGAGGATGGAGATGGTGATGTTGGGTCGATGCATATAAGACAGGTAATATATATTATCCACATTTTAGAGTGCCTAATTTCATTTTCCCCCCTTAACAAAAAGAAAACACCAACGATTTTAATTTTTAGGTACCATGGTAAGAACAAGGCTAATGATTGTTTTTGTATTTTAACATTGTAAGTTATAACTTGTCGATTCCAATATATGTTGAGAGTTGTTGTCCCATATTGGATACTTGAAAGCTATAAATGCTCTTTATAAAAGATTATGAGTTACTCCCTTCAAAGCCAATTAGTTTTAAATTGGAACCCCGTGTATTCTTAACAAGATATATGTCTTGAAAAATAATTTGAAGTCTAAAGGTAAACTCATGCAATTTTTCGCAGTTAAAAGGAATTGCTCATAGACTTTTCATTACTTATTTAATGAAAGTGCAATATTGGGACAATAAAAGTGTTTTTTTTTTTTCATAGTCAAAAAGGGTGGGGATTCTTGGTCTCTTTCAAAAGTCTCCACTTGCACGAGTATCTAAAAGGAGCCTCTTAAATGCTTTGCAATAGTCAGTATTGCATCAAGAAACAAAAAGTAGCCCACATGTGACCCCTTAATCCAACCGCTTGCCTAACTTTATATGTAAAAAGAAATAAGCTATTAACAACCCTTTTTGCCCTTTACATTTAGATGAACTTACCATAATTTTTTGTCCTAATACAAATGCTTACTTCACGTATAACAGCTTGGCTTGTTATTACCCTTAAAAATTATGCTTTTAAGAGTACGCAACACACTTAGATGAGAATATTATCATCAAATATGGATGTGAATATTCGCATCCTATGATTGATGCACCCTCAACATAACTCATATAACATCGGTTTGCAAGATTACCTTTGTGTTATTGATGTCATAAGCTTTTTTGTTACGAAGGCAAATTCAAACCAATGGTTAGAGATGACACATGTATGGGGTGCAAATTGGTGCATTATTGCTGGACCTCTTCAAGGACCATTCTCTGTGAAGTTAACAACACTATCGACCGGAAAAACACTCTCGGCCAGGGATGTGATTCCGAGAAATTGGACTCCTAAAGCCACTTACACAACTCGTCTCAACTTCTTTCCCTGAAATCCATGGGGGTTTTTCGAAGGAGTCTGGTTAGACTTGATCTTTGTTTTGTTAGTCGTTTGCAAGTGTTTGTGTTGTCGATTATGGTGTGTAGCCCTCTCCAAAGGAGAGAGTGCGTATTCAATAGTTTATAAAATATTACCCAGTGGGAATTAAGTCTTGGTGCGTGTTTTTTTTTTTATATTTTCCCACTAATTAAGGTTATGAACCGTTTCCTCGTAAGTGTAAGAATTGATGATCCAAAGTCAGATAATGAATTTGAGGAGTGTCTCTATTTCTTAATTATTTATTGTATATTTTATTACATGTATAAGTATGAAATGATGGAAGATATTTTCATTAATATATTGACAAATTCGATGACGACAAATTACTACCGAAAAAACAGGATAGGCTAACGGTAACTTAACTTTTGGCTACTTGTATCACGTCTCAACGACTACTATTCTCTAAAATCACTGTTGGATCCAGTCTCGAATTTAGGCACGGGCTTCATGAGTATTGGGAATAAAAAAGAAGAAGCAAACCTCGATGTACGAAGCTCCTGCTATACACGGGGTATTGGGAGGAGTTGGGGCACTTTGTCCTTAATATACACAGCCTTCTCTAGCAATATAACATGCTGTTTTCACGACTCGAACTCGTGACCTTCGACCTTAACAACAACTTTAACTATTGCGTCGATGATCACCCTTCTTTCGTGGAGTATTGGGAGTAAATAAAAAATATAATTTTTTTAAACTATAAATTTTGTTTATCAAAATACCAATAATATTCATTACATTTTTTTAATTAAAAATTCTGACTCGGTGTGAGAAAGTAGTAGCTCAAGAATTAAACAAAATTCGCTTAAGAAGTATTTAATGTGGGTCAAGGTAGCGCATGTGCTCGGCTTTCATATTCAGACGTTCCGGCCGACACTGATGGAATCAATAAACGTGGCTCACATTCTGACCAAAGTAAACTACAGTATTGGGGTTGGACACATGTATATACAACATGTACACTGTGAATCCATAACTTTTTGTTTAGGTGATAAAAAAATAATAATATAAAAAATGAAAGGTATAATTTTTTATGAGTGTCAAAATATAATTTTTGGGGGTGACAAGATATATTTAAATTTCCTTTTTATAGTAATAAATTCTTTCAGAGGGGGAAGTTGCATTAGCATATTTTAATGATAATATTTTTCTAATTAAATAACAGATATAAATTACTATCACACAACTATTACTGCTAAGAGCCAAAAATTTAATTTTTTTCCAAAACTTTTTTTATTTCCGAACTCTTACATAATGTTCTATGCCTATTTAAAAGAAATAATTCCAAATATAAAAAAGGGGAAGAATCTAAATTTATAAATGCTTAGTTTCATCGAAGAAAACCGATTCGTTGCGAGTGATTCAAAATGTTTTATGAAACCAAAAAATAAAAATAAATAAATTCCTTATATTCAAAATGATAATCCATTAACTTAGGCTTGATTAGTGGTTCCATATTACTTACTGGATGTATATTATATAGCTATAATTTATTTATGTTATATTCTTTATTATATATTAAATAAATAACTGTACATAATACATATATATAATAAGTATTTTTTTAAATGAGTATTTATTTTAACTTTTATCGCTTATTATATATTTTTAGAAAACCGAAAATATAACTAAATTATTATATATTATATAAAAAAAAATTTATAATGAGAAGGGACAAAAGTTTTTTGCGCACACCGCGTGACTCGAACTTGAGCCATTTCTAGAGGGGATGAGTTTTACTACTGCGGCAAGACCGAGAGTTCTAAAAAGTATATAGATTTAGAGAGTAAGTAAACTTTCATATGATACGAAATATACCAGAAAATATATCTCTCTAATTTATACATAATTTTCGACATAGTTTTTGGTGCAGTAATTAATGTCATCGACTTTATGGCTTCTTTCAACCCTCCTCAAAAATATCAAAACTGAGATGTTAAAGGTTTGAAGACTAAAACAGCATGTGATCATTGAAAGAAGCACACCACATTAATTTGTTATTAATATATTGTCAAATGCTATTAATTTTTCTGCTGTCGGCTTTACTAATTCACATTGTAAATAATGTAAAATATTAAATAAATGATATTTATTAAATACATGTTGATATCCCTGGTTCTGGAGGCCCAGTAGGTCTTGAGGGTCCGAACTTTATTTGGGCCATCAGTGGGGGGCCCATTTAGTCAACAAAGAAAGTTCACTGCCCATCCCGGGTTATCCTTGTCGAGCTCTCCGCCCGACCCGGCCCTACCAAGCTTATTGCGGCGCGATCACCTCTGTCCAGCAGCCACTATCGTTTCCGAGCCGGGGTGGCGAGGAAGTACACCAAGAGGCCGGGGAGGTCCGCCATGGAGCATGCCGCCCAAGCTGAGGCGCGGCCCCTCATCAAAGCAGGACGGCCTATCTTTAGCAAGGCAGCCGGGCTGAGGCGCGGTTTCCTCAATAGGTCGGGACGGGCAGTCATTGGACATGATAGGCTAGCTGGGACCACCTAGGGTGGTCCTGTGTACCGGGACTAGGGTTGCAGGAATCGGACACCTATTAAAGCAAAAGCTGGACCTGCTAACCAATCAAAGGGCGGCCAAGCACTGCAGATACGAAAAGCATATTCGCGGACACAGAGAATCAGCAGAGCAAAAGGATCGTACGAAGTAGGCAACAGATGTAGATGGTCCCCCATCTGTGGTCCCCCCTCGGTTTCAGATATTGTCTCCAGAATCCCCGGCAGACCAGAACCCTTGGCATCCCCCCCCCCCTATAAAAGGGAGAGAGCCTTCCTCTAAGAAGGGATCCAATCATCGGAGATCCAGGAAGAAAAACGAGAGGATCCTCCGGATTCCGGCCCCAATTGCGACTCCGCAAAACAACACATACTTTCCCATACATAAATTCATTTGTTACCAACGCGAACCAAAAGGAGGGGTAACAAATTGGCGCCGTCTGTGGGAAAATTTGAGCAAGAGACGTTGATGCGATGGTAAGAACAAGGAGAACGGAAGCAGAGGAAAATCGAGAGCACCACGCCTCCACCAATGGCGAGGAGCAGCCACTGCCCGGGGTAAACATGACAGTGGGAGCTTTGACACTGGAGCAGCTCACAAGACTGATTGCAGTTACGGTGGAGCAAACCATGAGGAAAAAGGAAGGTCCGTCCGAGGGCGTGCACGGGGAAAGCTCCCAGCAGATGAAGGATCCCGAACAAGGAGCAACTTCCCGGCCTAAAGTGACTGCTGTTCCGGATCTGGAGGGCCAGGTGGAAGAGCTGAAGGACGAGGTCCAGAGGATGAAGAGAGGGATGGGGGGTACCTCTGTCAGGAGGGGAACCCCTTTCTCGGGTGAAATAGTCAACGAGGAACTCCCAAATAACTTCCGACCCCCCAATGCGGGGGAATATGACGGGAGCACGGACCCAGAGGAACACCTGGGCAGGTTCGAAAATGCTGCCATGCTACATTGTTACTCGGATCGCCTTAAGTGCAAGGTGTTCCTAACCACTTTGGTGAGGTCGGCCCAGAAGTGGTTCAATCAGTTGGAGCCGGGCTCCATTACTTCCTTCGCCGGATTTAGCTCCGCGTTCTTGCATCAGTATGCCAGCAGCAAGCGGTATAAGAAGACCTCTCTGAGCTTGTTCGAGATGAGGCAGGCCGAGGATGAGTCGTTGCGGGAGTATATCAAAAACTTCAATACTGTGATACTCGAAATACCGGCCTGCCCGGCGGAAATCCTGATCAGCGCCTTCACCCAAGGCCTGAGAGGAGGAGACTTCTTCCGATCATTGGTAAAGAAGCCTCCTGTTACCTATGATGATCTGCTCACCCGAGCGGAGAAGTACATCAACGTGGAGGAGGCCCAGCAACTGAGGAGGAAGGAAGTGCGGAGGACTGGGGAAAAACGGATCAACCAGGGCGAGAAGAGGCCAGTGGAAGGGGCACAGCTCGGTCGATTTTCCCATTATACGCCGCTGAAGGTCTCCAAGGAGGAGGCCGTCCGCATATGTGAAGACAAACAGGTGTTGCAAAAGCCGGCACCAGCTAGTGTGGAGCCGAGCAAGGAGGCCCCGGAGAAATACTGCATCTTCCACCAAGCGACTGGGCACACCACACAAGATTGCCATCGTTTGGATGAGGAGCTCGAGAAGGCAATACAGAACAGTTCCCAGTTCAAGCAGTTGTTGTCCCGACCCGTCCCACCAGGGGATAATCTTCCTCGGGGAAGGGGTCGAGGACCGTCATGGACGAGAGGGAGAGGGGGACGGACCAACTTCCGTCCTCCGTTCCGTGGTAGAGGACGTGCTCGAGGACCCCCAAGGAGCTTAAATGACGTCAACCCTACCCGCGCTGACTCCCCAAAGCGGGGAGTCATAAACATGATCTCGGGCGGGACAACGGATGGGGATTCCAACAGGGCTAGGAAGGCTGTCAGCAGGAGAGAGACCCTGAGTGTAGGAGGGATTTGTGGAGCCGAGGAGGAGGTGGTTGTCAGTTTTGGGCCGCATGATCTGGAGAACATTTGCACACCCCATAACGATGCCCTGGTCATACGGGCCACTGTTGCCAATTATGAGGTTGGGAGGGTGTTTGTAGACACAGGTAGTTCCGTGAACGTGTTGTTTGATGAAGCTTTTCGGCAGATGGACTTAGGAGGGTATCAACTCGAGCCAATCAACACCCCACTATTTGGCTTCGCTGGGCACACCGTGTACCCCCTCGGTCAGATTTCCCTGCCCCTTTCCCTGGGAGGTAAAGAAGATCGGAAAACCAGGCTGGTCACATTCACCATTGTGGCGGCCTCATCTTCATACAACATCATTCTGGGGAGGCCAGCTATGAACGAATTCAGGGCTGTGGCCTCCACCTTCCACCAAAAGATCAAGTTCCCTGTAGGAAAAAGAGTGGGGGAAGTTAGGGGAGACCAGCCCTCATCCAAGAAATGCTACGCGGAAACTGTGAAGTTAGAGGTGAAAAGATCCCGAAGGGGCGGTGATGAAGGACGGGAGGATAGGGGGGTGCAGATGGTGCAGGAGGTGCAGGCGATGAGGGACGGAGAAGAGGAAATTATATTAGTCCCAGGACAGCCCGATAAAACCACAAGAGTAGCGGCTGACCTAGACAGCGTCCTGAAACACGACTTGTCGAATTGCCTGTCCAAGCATGCCGGAATATTCGCCTGGTCCCCGACCGAGCTGACAGGGGTGTTGCCCTCTGTAGCCCAGCACCGGTTAAATGTCAATCCAGAAGTAAAAGTAACCCGGCAAAAGAAGAGGCATTTTGGACCAGATAAAGACAGAATTATCCGAGCCGAGGTTAAGACCTTGCTGAGGGCCGGACAGATAAGGGAGGTACAATTCCCCACTTGGTTGTCAAACGTGGTTTTGGTTCCCAAGTCGGCGGGAAAATGGAGGATGTGCATCGACTTTCGTAATTTGAACAAAGCCTGTCCCAAGGACTGTTATCCCCTACCTCGGATCGATCAGCTGGTGGACTCCACCTCGGGGTATGAGCTGTTAAGTTTCATGGACGCGTACCAAGGATATCACCAAATACCCTTGGCGAAAGAGGACCAAGATAAGGTCAGTTTTATCACGTCGGATGGAACATTCTGCTATGTGGTCATGCCCTTTGGCCTCAAGAACGCCGGGGCCACATACCAGAGGTTGATGGACAAAGTGTTCGAAAACCAGGCGGGAAGGAACATTGAGGTTTATGTGGATGACATCTTGGTAAAATCTAAAGGCCAGGCAGACCTACTGCCCGACTTAGAGGAAACTTTTGCCACACTAAGCAGGTTTGGTCTGAAATTAAATCCAGCTAAGTGCGTATTTGGTGTGAAGAGCGGTAAATTCTTGGGTTTCATGGTAACAGAGAGGGGAATCGAGGTCAACCCGGAAAAAGTTAGAGCAATTCAAGAAATGACCTCACCTCGCAGCATAAAAGAGGTGCAAAAACTGACAGGGAGGATTGCGTCCTTAGCTCGTTTTATTTCTAGGTCAGCTCATAGGAGTTACCCTTTCTTCCGAGTGCTAAGAAAGGCGAAAAAGTTCGCTTGGGACGACGAGTGCGAGGAAGCTTTCTCTGACCTGAAGAAGCACTTAGCTGAGCTACCAGTCCTGGTAAAGCCGGAGCCCGGCGAGAGGTTATGGATCTACTTGTCTGCTACAGAAAGCGCTGTTAGCTCGGTACTGATAAAACAAGACGGTACGGACCAGAGGCCGGTGTACTATGTCAGCCATGCACTGAAAGGGGCGGAACTCAGATACCCAGAGGTCGAAAAATTGGCATTAGCTTTGGTCCTAACCGCAAGGAGGCTGAGACCCTACTTTTTGTCACACCCCATCTCAGTGCTAACCAACAGCCCCATGGGGAGGATAATGACCCAGCCTGATGTATCGGGTAGATTGGTGAAATGGACAATCGAGCTCGGCGAGTACGACGTAACCTACCAACCTCGGTCATCCATCAAAGCCCAGGCTTTATCAGATTTCATCGCGGAAATGATAGAGGTTGAAGCTGAGGAGCCCTGGAAGGTGTACGTGGATGGAGCAGCTAACAGTGAAGGCAGTGGAGTGGGGATTGTTCTGATATCCCCCGCGGGTGAGAAAATGAAGGTCATTATCAGATTAGACTTCCGGGCTTCTAATAATGAAGCAGAGTACGAGGCTATACTGATCGGGCTGAGGTTGGCAAAAGAGGTCGGTGCCAGCCGAGTGATCCTTCACTCGGACTCCCAGCTGGCCACTCAGCAGGTGAAAGGGAATTACGAAGCCAAAAGCGAGAAGATGATAGAATACTTGAAGGCTATACAGGAGATGTCAGAAAGTTTCGTGGAATGGAGCATAGTGCAGATCCCTAGGGAGGATAATCAGGAGGCCGATGAGCTCTCCAAGTGGTCAACATCCCTGGTTCCTTTGTCGCAGAGGGAGTACATATTTCAGACAGAGTTGATTCCGGCAGCTCGGCCCGTCACCGAGGCCCCCGAGGTGTTGGGTTGGATGGCCCCGATTTTGAACTACTTGAAAAAGCTGGAAGTACCCGCTGATAAGAACCAAGCCCGACGGTTAAAGAGGCACGCATTCCGTTTTGTTCTGATAGAGGATGTGTTATATAAGAGGTCATTTGCCGGACCCCTCCTCCGATGTCTCAACTCGGAAGAAGCAGAATATGTGCTCAGAGAAATTCACGAGGGATGCTGCGGGGACCATCTCGGGGGGTTGGCTCTGGCCAGAAAGACTCTCCTTGCTGGGTATTTCTGGCCTACCCTGAGGAATGACGCGATCAGGACTGTAGTCACTTGTGAGGGTTGTCAGAGGAACAGTAAGTTCCAGTCAAGGCCAGCAAACCTCATGAAAGCGGTAACGTCGGCCTGTCCTTTCGATAAATGGGGCCTGGATATCGTGGGACCTTTCCCGGTGGCCCCGAAGCAAAAGAAATTTCTGTTGGTGGCTGTAGATTATTTCTCGAAATGGGTCGAGGCCGAGCCTTTAGCCAAGATCGCCGAGGAGAATGTGCTGGACTTTCTGTGGAAGAATATAGTTTGCCGCTTTGGAGTACCCAGGAAATTAATCTCAGACAATGGGAGGCAGTTCCAGGGGCAGAGGTTAATGGCTTGGTGCAAGGAAATGAAGATCGAACAAGCCTTTACATCAGTAGGTTATCCACAGAGCAACGGGCAGACAGAGGTCACCAACCGATCAATTGTGCAAGCTTTGAAGGCCAGACTGTACGGGGTTGGCAAAGACTGGGTGGACGAGTTACCAAGTGTGTTGTGGGCTTACAGAACGACAGCTCGCGTCCCAACTGGAGAAACGCCTTTCAGCATGGTATATGGAACGGAGGCCGTGCTACCAGCTGAGGTTGGAAAGACCTCTGCCAGGGTCCAGGCATATGATGACGACAATGAGGGAAGCCGGGCTCTGGACCTGGATCTGATCTATGAGAAACAGGAAAGGGCGGCTATAAGGATGGAGGCTTACCGCAGCAAGATAATCAGGGCCTACAACAAAAGGGTGGTACCCCGAAATTTTCAGGTAGGGGACCTCGTCCTCAAAAAGGTCAACCCAGCAGGGGAGGTAAGAAAGCTTGACCCCCGATGGGAGGGACCATACAAAGTAGTCCAGAAGCTGAGTTCCGGGTCGTACTACTTGGAGGAGGACGGAGGCCGACGCCTAAAGAGACCTTGGAATGCATATCACCTCAGAAAATATTATTCCTAGGCATTTTGTTGTTATTTCAATTCAATGTACGAACGCTGTTATTTAATGAATTTTTCCTTTAAACCTCTTGTCCGAAATTAAAAATGCAGGTCCGCCCTGCATGCTAAAGCCCAGGTGTATGAGGCCCTGGCAACAATTAAAAGCACAGGTCCGCCCTGCATGCTAAAGCCCAGGTGAATGAGGCCCTGGCAACAATTAAAAGCACAGGTCCGCCCTGCATGCTAAAGCCCAGGTGTATGAGGCCCTGGCACAAATTAAAAGTGCAGGTCATCCCTGTCACTAAAGCCCAGGTGTATGAGGCCCTGGCACAAATTAAAAGTGCAGGTCATCCATGTCACTAAAGCCCAGGTGTATGAGGCCCTGGCACAATTAAAAGCACAGGTCCGCCCTGCATGCTAAAGCCCAGGTGTATGAGGCCCTGGCAACAATTAAAAGCACAGGTCCGCCCTGCATGCTAAAGCCCAGGTGTATGAGGCCCTGGCACAAATTAAAAGTGCAGGTCATCCCTGTCACTAAAGCCCAGGTGTATGAGGCCCTGGCAACAATTAAAAGCACAGGTCCGCCCTGCATGCTAAAGCCCAGGTGTATGAGGCCCTGGCACAAATTAAAAGTGCAGGTCATCCCTGTCACTAAAGCCCAGGTGTATGAGGCCCTGGCACAAATTAAAAGTGCAGGTCATCCCTGTCACTAAAGCCCAGGTGTATGAGGCCCTGGCACCAATTTAAAGCACAGGTCCGCCCTGCATGCTAAAGCCCAGGTGAATGAGGCCCTGGCAACAATTAAAAGCACAGGTCCGCCCTGCATGCTAAAGCCCAGGTGTATGAGGCCCTGGCACAAATTAAAAGTGCAGGTCATCCTTGTCACTAAAGCCCAGGTGTATGAGGCCCTGGCACAAATTAAAAGTGCAGGTCATCCCTGTCACTAAAGCCCAGGTGTATGAGGCCCTGGCACAATTAAAAGCACAGGTCCGCCCTGCATGCTAAAGCCCAGGTGTATGAGGCCCTGGCAACAATTAAAAGCACAGGTCCGCCCTGCATGCTAAAGCCCAGGTGTATGAGGCCCTGGCACAAATTAAAAGTGCAGGTCATCCCTGTCACTAAAGCCCAGGTGTATGAGGCCCTGGCACAAATTAAAAGTGCAGGTCATCCCTGTCACTAAAGCCCAGGTGTATGAGGCCCTGGCACCAATTAAAAGTGCAGGTCATCCCTGTCACTAAAGCCCAGGTGTATGAGGCCCTGGCACCAATTTAAAGCACAGGTCCGCCCTGCATGCTAAAGCCCAGGTGTATGAGGCCCTGGCACCAATTTAAAGTGCAGGTCCTCTTTGCCTCATAAAGCTCGGGTGTAGGAGCGCGGGTCAGGAGGACATCATCTGCTTGGAAATAATTATTCCCTGAGGTCGGGTCGGATTGATCCTTTGTGCATCTTGGAGCATGTGGATTAACAGGTTAGCACTGTTTTAAGATTTAATTTTGTTAGAATTATGTTAGTCGCGGTTACACGAAGGCGCTATGCGGCATCCAGTTCTGCCCGGGGAATTATGTTTAAGTTGTATTGTTTGGATCAATCCCAATGTGAAATCACGGGTTGGCTCGGCTGATATAAGGGGTCGGGACGCTCGTAAAATTGCGAGAAACCAATTCCTAACAAGTCAAGGCAATCAAAATTCAAAATGACTTCAGTACAAAGGGGTGCCTCCGAGGCACATTAAAAAAAAAAAAAAAAAAAAAAAAAAAAAAAAAAAGAGATACAACGGTTAAGTCAAAAGCAGGTCAGACTACTTGATGAAGTCGGGGGGGATGCTGGCAATGATGGCATTAAGGTCCAGGAAGTCGTCAGGGTCCTGGTCACTGGGCGGGAAGCCCTGGGCTTTGAACTGGCCCTTGCACCCCTCGAAGCCGAGGTCCAGAAACTTAAAAGCCTTGGAGGCCAGCATGCTCGTAAATTCCTCCGACTTAATAAAGGCTTCGCGTCGGTCTGATTCACCTGCTACATAGGACTCCAACTCGGACCTAACCTTTTCAAACTCAGCCCCGACATGGGAAAGTTCTCGCTCCTTCCCGGCCAGAGCAACACGGAGCTGTTCTGCCTCCGCTCGAAATCGGGTCATCGAGGCCCTATAAGACTCCAGTTCGGCAGCGTCCGCCTCGGATTTAGCTCTAGCATTCTCAGCTTCTGACTTTGCCTCCCGAGCTGTTTTCTTTGCGTCTCTTGCTGATTGGCCGTAGTTTGCACCCCGGCGAAGGCTCTCGCACATCATCACTAGGCCCTGCAGAGAAAAGGGGGAGAGGGACTCAGCAAAAAAAAAAAAAAAAAAAAAAAAAAAAAAAAAAAAAACTTACTGATAGGGCCCGGGATACACCTTCCTCTGCTAGGGGTTTCCACCTCAGCTCGGACAAGACTTGCTGATCAGCGGAGGAGGTCAGACACTCGACAATCCGGGCGGACAGACCTGAAGGGGCAGAGTTGATAAGGCTGACATCTCGGGTATAGCCCACTGGTACCCCTGGTGAACCCGGGTCGGCAGGAGCGACTGATAGATGACTGGGGGGGGGAAGCAGGTGGGGTGTCGATCTCATGAATAACCGGGGAGGTAGCCACCTCTTCCCGCGTCCGGACCCTAGCTGCACCTCCGTCCCTTTTTCTTTTCCTCAGGCCTGTCTCCAACCCAACCTCCTCGGCGCGAGGAGGGCTGGCCACTGGAAACGGGTGGTTTGGGGGAGCATCGGGCGCACTGGGGGGTTGGCTCGAAGGGCCCGCCCCGGCCGCACCTTTCCCGGCCTTTTTCTGAGACGCCATGGTGGACAGTAGCTGCTGGAGAGACATGTTATCTACAAGACAAAAGATTCAGCTCAGACAAAAATAAAAAATAATAACTATAAATGTATATATTTAAATATCATAAGCGGGGCCGGGGAGGAAGAACGTACCACCAGGGACGTCTGGATAGGAGCTCAGCCCAAAACGCCTGAGTACGTCCTCCCTGATTAGGGCAGCTGAATCAAAACGCCGACCCCCAAGGGTTGAGATAACCGTTTGGAAGAACACGTCATCTTTGTATTTTTTGGGCAGAGGTCGAGGGGTAGGTAGGGTATCTCGCCAGGCCATTGGACAAGCCCAGCGTCGTGGTGGTTTGACAAAAAAGAAGCTCTGTTTCCATCCCTTACGGGAGCTCGGGATGTTGTTTAGAAATTTGTAAAAGGTCCGGGCACCAAAGTAAAACGCCCCGGGAGAGGGGGTTTTCTTAACTTGGAAAAAATAATTAAGAAGGGTAGGGGAGAAAGGCAGACCCAAGGATCGGAAGAGGGCAATGACAGATACTAGGCTCTGGTAGGAATTGGGGGTGAGCTGGCTCAGAGAGACGCAGTGATAGTGGGAGAACTCCTGGAAGGGAAGGGGGATAGGAAAGCGGAGTCCGCTTTAAGCTGCTCGAGGAAGAAGGGAAAGTACTCGGGCGGGGGGAGGTGCGGACGCTCACCAGCCCTAGGGACCCGTACGTCGTGATCTGGGGGGATAAACCACGTGCGGAGAAGGTGCTCGGCCTCAGGGGAAACACACGAGTCGAGGATCTCGTACCAAGGAAGTCCGGCCTGGGCCAGGCTCCTCGGGTCGAGAACCTCGAAGGTGGGGAGACTAGGGTCAAATACCCTAGGAGGGACTTGTCGGAGGGGCACCACCTCGGGAATGTCCCCCTCAGGAGCATCTGACCTCCGACCCGAGGGACTGGGTAGATCAGACCCCTCGGCCTCCTCGTCCCCCCCCCCCGAAAGAGGGCACCGGAAGTGGAAGAAGTAGAGTGCGACATTAACACAAAGGAAGGCAGAGCTGACTTACAGGGTTTTTGGGAGAGGCAATTGATCCGACCTAGAGCGCAAATGGGGGAAAATGACTCGAGAGCCTCAATTTATAGAAGATGTGGCTCGTGGGCCGAGGAAAGCCTGGCCCAAACCAACGATGCAGATGAAGGGAGATGAACGGTCGGAGCACCAGATACGGGCACGTGGCCTGACGGCTTACTAGGGTTTGGTACGGGATAGCTGTCACCCCGAGGCCAGAAGTTGTCTAGTCAAAGGACCGGGGGTCAAGAACCAATAAAGTTCGCCACAAGCCCATTAGTCGAGGCAGCGCTGCACTAGCTCGACTAGAGGGGGATACTGATGATATCCCTGGTTCTGGAGGCCCAGTAGGTCTTGAGGGTCCGAACTTTATTTGGGCCATCAGTGGGGGGCCCATTTAGTCAACAAAGAAAGTTCACTGCCCATCCCGGGTTATCCTTGTCGAGCTCTCCGCCCGACCCGGCCCTACCAAGCTTATTGCGGCGCGATCACCTCTGTCCAGCAGCCACTATCGTTTCCGAGCCGGGGTGGCGAGGAAGTACACCAAGAGGCCGGGGAGGTCCGCCATGGAGCATGCCGCCCAAGCTGAGGCGCGGCCCCTCATCAAAGCAGGACGGCCTATCTTTAGCAAGGCAGCCGGGCTGAGGCGCGGTTTCCTCAATAGGTCGGGACGGGCAGTCATTGGACATGATAGGCTAGCTGGGACCACCTAGGGTGGTCCTGTGTACCGGGACTAGGGTTGCAGGAATCGGACACCTATTAAAGCAAAAGCTGGACCTGCTAACCAATCAAAGGGCGGCCAAGCACTGCAGATACGAAAAGCATATTCGCGGACACAGAGAATCAGCAGAGCAAAAGGATCGTACGAAGTAGGCAACAGATGTAGATGGTCCCCCATCTGTGGTCCCCCTCGGTTTCAGATATTGTCTCCAGAATCCCCGGCAGACCAGAACCCTTGGCATCCCCCCCCCCCTATAAAGGGAGAGAGCCTTCCTCTAAGAAGGGATCCAATCATCGGAGATCCAGGAAGAAAAACGAGAGGATCCTCCGGATTCCGGCCCCAATTGCGACTCCGCAAAACAACACATACTTTCCCATACATAAATTCATTTGTACCAACGCGAACCAAAAGGAGGGGTAACACATGTAAATCATGTTAGAATTCAAATGTGAATGTAACTAACTAAAAGGAGTAAAGTGGTGTGGAAGGATGTTGTTCCACTGTCCAAAACATTTCAGTAGTTATGAATACATAAAAGCAACTGAGCCTGTACCTGAGCCTACTCGCACATGAGTTCGTAAAGAAGCAACTTTTGTTTTTATTTGTCAAAAAAAAAAAAAAGTAAACTTGACACGTCGAGATTAACCAGTGGTGCTTTAGACACAGTATGCGAATGCCCAGGAGAATCGAAAGCCCACAGCTCCCCGGAACTCAAAGGGCACAAAACAAGAGTTGGACTATGCTAGGAGAAGAGGCCTTGTTTTGAGGTGGACTTGCAGCATAGTGAAAGCCCTAATACCAATTCCAAAGCAACATCGTAATGCTTGCTACAATCAATGTTCCTGCCAATGCATGTCAGTGAGGATAAGGAACTTGGAGAAATGACAAAGGTGATACGGCTCATTTTATTACATAAAAAAGGGACACAAACCAAGTAAGGACATTGTCATTCGCAGCCCAACAAGTTTGTCAAAATAGAGCTCCAATTATTACCTCTCGACGTTCTCGTAGTGATGGGAATTATACCAAAATAACAACAAACAACCATGAACTAATAAACTAAGCCACAGAATCTTATTACATAAATAAAAGATTCAATTTTCAATACTCATCACGCATCAGCGGAAGACTCTGCCTTCACAGTTTTTTCGCCGCCCGACGATGCATCAGGGGTCGTTGTTTTAGCAGCAGCACGGCTTTAGTAGCAGAATCAGGCTCGTCCCCTGCAGCAGGGGATGCAGTTTGTGTTGCATCCTTTCCATCCTTAGATGGTTTTGTCGTGGCAGTATTCCCATCTTTCGCATCCTTCCCTTCCTTTGCTGCATCTTTGGCTTTATCTATTTTGGGTGGAACCATATGAGGTGGAGGAGTTTGCTTCAGCTTCAGAAGGACTTGACGCATTCTCGACATGTCGGTGGGTTTCCCGGGCTTCGGCCCTTGAACTACCACAACCGAAACTTTCTTTTCGTCTTCTTTTTTGCCTCTCCTCTTCTCGAGTTTCGAAACTTCGCGGGGTATGAGTTCCGCTATCGCTTTCCAGTATTGCTTGTCAGCTTCTTTATGAAACTTCTCTTGATTGGCTAGATAAAGCTGCACGAAGAAAGAATCCGATTTTTATGTCATGTATTTCTTAAAACTGTATGTATCAAACATGAAATTTGAATTTACTTTCTCTCTTTCCCTATTCTGGGCCTTATTGTTCTCGCAATTCTGAGTCCTTTTCTCGTAAAATTGCCTCTTGTATTCCTCTGCTTCAGCAATTACCTGATCCCTCATCTCCTTTTCTTTCTTCTCTTTCTCCTCAAGATAAATGGCGTTTTGGCTGCAAAGAAAATAAGAAATTCTTAAATTCATGCCATAGAAATGTTCGTATTTTATACTCTTTTTTGGAAAAGGAACAGAGGATCATAGACTAACATGCAACTTGAAGAAGGATTAGACCAAATGTCCATAACCAGATAGATTCAATGTTTCACCAAAAGCTTAAATTGCTCATATAGAATATTTAACGAAGGTATTAATAATGTCTTTCCACTTAAATATCTTGAATGTAATGATCAAAGCTTCGCAAAATCTCCTGAAGAGGAATGAAATCCTTAAATCCAACAGCAACTCTGAACCATGAAAGTTGAGCATCACCATCTTAGTGTGACACACGTTACATGAGTTATAGATATTCATGAGAATGCTTCAAAGAACTTCTGAAATTAATTCATAATATCCATTCCACTAAATTTTTTGGAGTGCCGCCACGTAAATATGTTTCTGTGGGAGAGAATTGGCAGCTTCGATAAAAATTAACTAATTTGCTACCAATCAAAAGCTAATTACAGAAGTTAGATCTGTGAAAGCATTAATTAATATATTTCACAATCAATCTGACCCAAGATTCATGCACCCACGCACGTAGACTCGTCGGAAACTGCCCAATCATGGGGGGATGAATATGATCTTGAAATTCGTCTCCTAAAATATCATAATGATGGAATCCAGGAAAAGGGCTATTAATTACCGACGCCATTCGTGAAAAGCGGAGCTTTCCTCACGCATCTGACTGGGCTCCGGAAGCAGAGGTCCTCCGCCGCCATCAGACGACGTGAAAATCCCTTCATCCGCCATGTCGTACAGCTTCCCGTTATCATCATCGCCATAGCCATAATCATCTGTTGAGTAGTGCATGTTATTGTTGGGGTCCATTGGCGGTGGTGCGACGTCGTTGTCGCCTTCGAAACCGTACTGCATGTCATCTTGGATCCCCTCAACGACGTCGTTTGCTGGATCTACGTCGAATCCTCCATCATCAAACGAATCCATTTTCCGAACACCTCTTCTTCAATTATCTAAGTAGGGATATAAGTATGTATCAGCAATGTATAAAACTGTGTAAAAAAAAAAAAAAAAACCAACTGTGTGTGTGTGATGGGATCGGTAAAAGATGGATTTGAAAATGGGATTATCCATTGGTTACAACAATTGCCCAGCCATGTGATCAATCGAAAAGTGTTGCTTATGATACTTTATAGTTTTAAAAGATTTGCACCGTTAACATCAGCTATATCGTTTGGTAAAGCGGCATGCGCTTGATCCTACGATTGATATTCCTACGATTGATATCAGAGTCAATGTCACGCGTTCGATTCACATAAGTTCCTATTGTTTGGGTGATTGTTGGGTACAACAATTGTCCTTGCTATGTGATCGATCGAAATGTGGTGCTTGTGCTGCTGTAAGGTTTAAAAGATTTGAGTTGCACCGTTACTATCAGCTATATCTTTTGATAAAGCGGCAATCGTTTGATCATACATTATCATTAAACTTATTTTGTGACCTCGAGCTCGAACTTGTGTATTCTTGGCTGCCCACCTGGCATTAAGGGATATAAGCTATATGACATTGAAACAAAAGAAATTTTTATTTCACGTGATGTCGTAGTTCATTAGAGTATTTTTCCCTTTCACTCTGTTCTCTCAAGATCGTCTCCCTGATCCACTCCCAGACACTGTTATTCCACGTATCCCAGTTGCCATACACACTGACACACCCACTTCAATCGTTTTCATCCTTGCCTCATTCTCCTGATATTCAACATTTGCCAAATCAACCTACTACTAGACGATCCTCTAGAACTTCCAGAACATCATCATACTTGCAAGATTATCATTGCAACATCACTTCCAACTCAACATCGGATCCTCATTCCAAACGAACGAGTCCACATCATATTCCAAATCCATTGCATATGATTCTCTGTCAATCCCTTTCCGAGCTTTCACTTTGCCTGTATCATCCAATCTTGAGCCTCTCTTCTACCATCAAGCTGTTAAATCTCCGGAATGGCGTCAAGCATAACAGATGAATTAACAGCTATGGAACAAATAACACCTGGTCATTGTTCCATTACCTGTGAGAAAGACATCGATTGGCTGCAGATGGGTGTATAAACTCAAGTTCAACTCTGACGGATCAATAGAACGACACAAGGCTCGTTTGGTTGCTAAAGGATATAACCAACGTGAAGGAGTGGACTTCATTGACACCTTTTCACCCGTGGCCAAGCTAGTCACGATCAAACTTCTTTTGGCACTAGCATCATCTCATTCTTGGCATCTTACTCAAGTAGATGTTCACAACGCGTTTCTTAATGGAGATCTCTTTGAAGGGGTCTACATGGACATGCCTATGGAATATGGTTCTGATGAGCAACACAAGCACACTCCAAAGAATGTATGCAAACTCCACAAATCGATATTTGATTTAAAACAGGCTTCACGTAAGTGGTATACCAAATTTTGCAGTGCATTGATTGCTTTTGGCTTTACACAGTCAAAGTCTGATTATTCATTATTTGTCAAAGGCACGGATTCATCATTTGTAGCTTATTAGTCTACGTGGACGATATTGTTATCACTGGACCATCTCTTCCGGTAATTGACTCTTTGAAATATTTTCTCATACTCAATTTAAGCTTCGAGATTGGGTCCTCTACGATACTTTCTTGGTATTGAAATTGCTCGGGCATCATCTGGTATAAACCTTTCTCGAAGACAGTATATGTTGCAAACTTCTTGAAGTGACCTCTTTCCTGACTGTAAGCCTGCTCAGATTCCCATGGATTCCAAGGTACATCTAAATAACATTGATGGTGATCTCTTACCTGATAGCACCGCCTACAAACGTTTAATTGGTCGGTATTTTACCTCACAATAATAGACCAGACATTGCTTTTGCCATCCACAAGCTTAGCCAATTCATTGCTCGGCCAAGAACTCCTCATCTTCAGGCTGCTCATCACTTACTTAGATACCGCAAATCCAATCCTGGTCAAGGAATTTCTTTGAAGCCAACCCCATTTCTCAGTTGTGGGCTTTCTCAGAAGTTGATTGGGCACATGTCCAGATTCTCGCAGATCCATCACTGGTTTTTGCATCTTTCTTGGTGACTCTTCGATATCATGGAAATCCAAAAAAGCAGACAACGGTTGCCAGATAATCCGCTGAAGCTGGATATCGAGCTATTGCAGCCAATACTAGCGAACTTGTTTGGATACAACAGCTTCACATAATTTCAGTATTCAAACACCATTACCAGCTACCATTTTTGTGACAAACAGCAGCAATTAACATTGCTTTCGA
>CAJQUN010000002.1:12413357-12489179 GCA_907163345.1 Haberlea rhodopensis | reverse complement strand
TTGAGGAAGAAAGACTAAAAAATAAGACAAGCTCTAATTAGCCTGGAACTACATGATATCTGTTATGTAGACAAGTACATCAAACTCTTTACAGAGTATAGATGAAAGGCAAAGATAGAAGAAAAAGATGCAGCAGAACTGTTATTTGCCAAAATACCAAGCCATGGAGAGAAATGCTTATCCAGGAATATACATCCATACAATCGAAACGGTGTCCAAGAGAATGTCATTTCTTAAGGTAAAGCCCGCGGAGTGGTACTACCAATCAAAACTCCAAAAGAATTACAAGAAGCTTAGAGAAATCAAACAAAACAACTCATCTTTGATGTACATGGAATGATATCCCTACAATCATTGGGAACTATCCCCAAAGGTGAAAGATGAAGAAGCACAGAGCTCATCCTTATGCCCGCGGGAAGTAGTTCAAGAAGAAGCAGGTTTTCATGGAGACCTAGAAAGATCTGGTCAAAACAGAAAGCCAAAATTATAGATCTGGGCAAAGATCAGGACCAACCAGGAGTAGAACATTGTCAACGGGTTTTAATTAAGCAGGTTCTAGTAGAGCACCAACGAAGAGAACTTTCAGACACACACATACTCGTGCAAATGAGAGTTCAAAGATTGTAACTGCTGGACATGAGGAGCAAGAGGACATATCTCTACAGATTGTCCAGAAAACCAAAGCCGTGGAGTAAGACAGTTCGAGCTTACCATTGAATTTGATGATGCTGTCTATTTTCAGGATTTGGTACAGGTGCATCAATTTGAATATATTCCCTCAAATGAAAGCATCTACGAAGAAGTGATATATTCTGAAGATGGAGGTGAATCCAGATCAGAATCAGAGTGAATGAGAGTCCTTCAGCACATGAGCAGAGAAGACCCGTCATGATTCTTCTCTCATACAATTGTTTCTCATAAAACCCTTATGAGGATCATGAAGGAAGAACCAAAGCATCAGATGTATGATGGATTTACAATTGGAGCAATGGAAAAAAAATGGATATGATAGGTCTTCGAAGCAGGAAGCATCAGATTATTCATAGGGTGACAACAGGTGAATTTGCAATCCCAATGGAATTCACGGGAAACCAAATCGAGATGCAGTTAATCCCCTACAGAGAAATCCAGGAGATTAAAAAGAAGGTCAAAAGAGAAGTTGATAATACACTCTCATGGATTCATATCGGAGCCATTGGAGTCATCATCAAGGCAACATTCAAGGAATGAATTGATCCGCCTCTCAACCTGGCGATCATTGACAAGAGAATCCTGAACATCAAAGATTCTTGTTTTGGAGCAGTTGCAGGAAATTTGTATGCAGGAAGATGACTTTTAACATCTATCCAAGGATTGCATACAATTGGGCGATTGAGACTTCAACAAGGTTCTCACTCTTCATCAAGATTTTAGAAGAAGTGATTTGATGAAAGAAGAAATCAGGCCTTATTCGATCACCTACAAGGTGTCATACACGCTCTCAAATACTCATCATTCAGAGGTATTCTTGAGAAAAGAATTCATCGAAGTCCCCAGAATCTTCGAAGACTTCGCCAAAGCAGTATTGCCGGACATTATTGATACTCCGACAATTGGATAGATCGACATGAGAATACAAGATCAACTTGTTATGAACTGAAGCAGGAGCCTTATGATCGAGGCGAGAAGAATATCTTTCCAATAGGATAGGTTAATCAGCAACTATAAGGGAGAAAAACAGAAGGCAGTCTCGAGCAGAATTCAGAAAATGTTGAATGGCCAGAAGACTGGAGAGCAGTGCAAATAATCTTCGACATCACTGGCATATCTTCCCTTGCGATGTTCTATACTATTTGCAACAACCTATAGTTGGCAAGTATCAAGGAAACCTTCGTATCGATGAAATTGATCTGACAATTGAAGGAACTGTAGGGATGATCCCAGAACAACTCATTCTTGGATTGAGTTTCTCGAGGAACATAAACCTTGGGTTACAAGATGTATGGAATTCAGGGTGGAAGGAAAACGATATAGGATCAGATGACCACCAGTCCATTCTCCATATACATCTCCATCGGGGTGTTATATGTGAAGTATCGGGCAGAATATTTTGCAGCCTACATTGATTTCGGAGCTAGAATATGTACAGCCAGGCGTGATATCTTCCCTCAAGAAGTTGGTGAACAATTACCAATCATTGCCGGAAGAGATATTTCTAAACAGATCCTGATCCTTAATGAAAGAGTCCAGGGAGCAGAAATAATCATCGACGGAGCAGGCGGTACCCCGTGGTACAAGGTCAAAACTCCACCTATTTATTTTCATGATACATGAGCGGATATGCTTCTAGGAAACAATTTCCTACAGACATTCAAGCGGTTCACTCAGGAGAACGAGACAAGGAGACTGTAAGGACCCCCGTGCCCTTAGTCCGTTATTATTGTATTTATCCACACCATTAGTGCATACAATCATATTATGATGGGAAGGAAACCACATGCAATCATAGTATCATATACCATCTATAAAATTTCTTGCATTAAAGTCCCATAATATTCAACTTCCCCAACCAAAACCACTTACATAGTACGTACCCTCATAATACACTAACATGCTCTCAGTTCATTTACCAATTCCGTATTTAATTGCATGCAGACAATAAACAAAAAGAGAAAAACCATGCCCATTTATACATTCCATATACACGTAAAAACGTGCTCACACCCAATGAATAAGCGTGTATCTAATGTATAAGATACTCTACCGAATACCGTTACTGGTGCTTCTATCCTGGAAGCACTTCCCATCCATATCTCGATCTCAACTCCGGATCTACCATTATGCTCATTCAACCGGTTCTGATACTTCGATCCTGGAAGTACCTCGAGTCAACAGTCCGATCTCAACTCCAAAGCCATTGCTGCACCTGTCCCACCTGTCCCAACAGAGACAGCCCCCACACGGGGTGAGCATACCAATATCACCAATCCAATAATCATAATATTACAGTTCATAATTTACAGAATGTAAATGCCATGAATTTAATGATACTCCCTGGATGGTATCATCCTCATCCGGAATCCCCTGTATTGTCCATGTTCTCAAAATAACCAAACCATTAAATTCTCAAAAGCCAGTTGATCATCTCATTGATCAACTAAAAACCATTCCTGCTATACCAGTTCCATAATCAAATATGATTAAATCATCAATTAGAGTACCACATATATCACATATATCTAGCCAATGATTCCATAGTTCTATTTCATAGCTCGCTCCACAATAGCGGCAATTTAACCCCACGCATGCTCAACAACAGCGGCGTCATAATCGGTGTTCTCTCAATAGCGACAACATCCTTATCATTGCTCGCTCAAAAGCGGCACCATATAATTCCCAATGTATATCCTTTCATCGCAATCACCATATACCATGCATTTCAATATCCATTTATTGCAAGTACCATATACCATGCATTTCAATATCCATTTATTGCAAATACCATATACCAAGCATTTCACTATCCATTTATTGCAAATACCATATACCAAGCATTTCACTATCCATTTATTGCAAATATCATATACTATGCATTTCACAGTTGCAACATTATAACAGGCTATGCTCGTACGTTATACGTACCTTATAATTCCGTAGTTCAAATCCAATCTTGCCTTTGTCCCATGAACGATGAATCATGTGCTAAACACGATTAATAATCCACAATTAAAATTCAAGCATGCAACCACGTGCACAAGCACGTTCACAAACCCCAATTATATCGTCATCCATGACGATTAACCATTTTAAAAGACCCCGGGTGAAGCTATCGAAAACTCACACGAAAATAAACCCCACAAAACGGCACTGGCGATCGATCGCTTCATCCTAGGCGATTCGATCGCCTCTCAAAAATAGGCGCGGGCGATCGATCGCTCCATCCAGGCGATCGATCGCCTCTCAGTGTATTTTGGCCACTGCCTCATGGCGATCGATCGCTTCCTTTGAGGCGGTCGATCGCCTCACTGTTCATCTCCTTAAAATTTCACCAACATCGCGGCGATCGATCGCCCTGCCCTAAGGATCGATCGCCTCGACCTGTATCAGCCAAAAATGGCGTTTTTCTTGCAAAATTTTCCCCAACAACAATCATCACACCCCATACAACATAAATCCTTAACAAGGGGTTATAAATCATCCCCAAAACACAACAACCCAAAAAATCTTTAAAAACCCAAATCCTTAAACCCAACTCAAATCCTTACCAAAATCAACAATACTACAACCAAATCGAAGACAAGGACGAGTGGAAGATTAATACCTGATTATCTTCGAGAATCCTGCTCCCGAGCCAAGCTACCACGATTTCTCCTCCAAGGGAGAAAGAGTGGAAATGGGGGGGGAAAGGGTTGGGCACGCAGAGAGAGAGGGGAGAGAGAGAGGAAACCCGTGCAATGACGGAATATCGAGTCTACTTGGTATATATAGTACAAAAACTCCAAAATACCAATCTCTCCACAAATACATCATGACTCATTAAAAATCATCTGTTTTCAAAAATTACTTCCCAATCTCTATTTTCATTACCAGCCCCAGTACAAAGTACTGCGGACACCAGATCCCACCAAAAACAAATTCCAAGGTTATCACAACGATGAGAATACAATCTCATCCCTTGGATCCTACGACTCCAAATACCGGATTTAAAATCCCCGGGAGTCCCAATACCGCAATTAATTCATAATTGCCACAATTACAATCCATTAAGGATCATTACCACCCCGGGATTAACACCATTAATTACCGGGCATCACAATTATCCCCCACTAATAAAATTTCACCCTCGAAATTTGCACGGCATACTCCACGTATTGCCGAGATACAAAATCCAAACGGATTCACATCGTCGAATCATGAACATGTCATGAACGACACACCAACCGCGAGGATACCGACCTCACACCGAAACCTGGAATGGGGTAAACCTCCCAAACCATTACAACCGCAACAGAACGTCAGCATACCCCAATGCTAACCATCTCAAAGCAGTCTGCCAACCCTAACTGCAAATCGAACGAATCATTCGAGATTCCAAAATAGATATCGACTCGATGATATCTTTATGATTTAGTCTACGATGTTATTCATACATCGTTACCAAGGAAACCACCAGTACACTACAATGTACTTATACCATATCCGGTTTCCGCTCTCCAATTCCATCTCCATCAATGTACTCACGGCCACCGATCAACACAAAACACAACTCCAAAGATGTCTACATCCGTATGTTCCAAGAAATCATAACTTGGTCCAGATACACCATCGAGACTCCACAAGGGTCTCAAGTTCCCGAAAGGACATGCAAGAAAATCAATTGCATTCCCGCCACACGTGTCAACCACGACACCTAACAAATCCAAAACATGGCCATCCCTCGTTTAACCTAGGATTCAACAATCCTAACACAGGGATGTTATCAATTTACTCTGAAATGAATTACCATGGCTTAAAATACGACAATCCCTCCTCAGTGGAAATCAACAGGACCTCACGATCATTCCTCAGAATGCATCGTGCCATCGAGATTACCAATCTCAAGATGCCACAATCTCTCACCGGAGATTCATCAAACCAAGCATACTAATCCAATGCTCAACAACTACCAAATGCGGGCATTCGTATACACATACATGCCTAAGCACCAATACTACATGCATACTCAATGCACTCGGCTCGGGTATCTCCAATCATACCCATGAGCCCCAAATACAACTGTCAATTATCGGTTATTCTTACCCAATGGAGAATAATGATTGACGAACCAAAAAACAAAGGGTGTGATTCCAATATCAACACCACACAAACCAATTCGACGAATCTCCCAAAGATTCCCAATAGGTATGTGAATACCGCCTTCCTCACAAAGAAAGTGTCATGAACCCATGACCCTCCAACCTCGAATTACCGTTCGGAAAACCTGGATATATTTATACCAAAATAAATCCCGGAACCCAGAAATACACAACTGGTTTAGAATAGTGCATCAATGCCATTATTACCAAATCGAAACTCGTATACACATCCAGCGATGCTCTGTACTAATACTATAGTACTCCACAAACCTTGAGCATCTCACCAGAGACGCCTCCTCCAACGTCTCGCCGGAATTATGAAGCCATCACCTAGTCCAACACTAGTAGGGCTTACCTAGTTGATTTACAATCAATCCCTCAACCAATATTAGTTGTCTCCATGACAGTGCAATCCAAATCTCTCCAAGAGATAAAATCAATATAGTATGTCACCCCACTAACTATATCCTCACAATCCAATTGTGTCCTCATTGCATGCCATATGCAAGATGCTCACCCAGAGACAAAATGACTTGTCGACACTCACGTTGGCACTCCCAACAGAATTAAGTTGTCCCAGTACAAGTCCCCTCTACATCTGACGTATAAACGTCCCCGTGAGGTATTCCCTGTCTCAAACCTTATGCGACCATAGTGACTACTAGAGTCCACTATTAACCTCATCGTAATCATCATACGATTCACCAAACTCGGTTCCAGCGAGCAGTGTAATGGCTACAACAAGCACACTATATCACTGCAACAATACATGGCTAGCAATTCGCTGCCCTCCATAGGCTTATACCAAACCTACCAACATGCCATACGTTCATTCCGGTACGCCATACCGTACAAACCATTAGAGTAGTGGGTCATCACCCAATATTTCTCTAAAGCACCAAGCATAATGGACATCCCGGTGTCCTTGCTCAACCACAATGCAATTCTAATCTATTAGGACTTATTCCACACCCTCAGGGTGGGTGTGACCATGTCTACCCGACGTCACAACGACAAAAGCAAAGAAGTTTCCTCAATAACTACTCTTACCACCAATCACTTGGCCTTAGTCATCCCAACGAGTATACCCAAAGGTACCACTACTCGTAAAATATTTACTTCAATTACATGATGCGGTACCCTCACGATGCATCCAATAATTCATTGAGCAAACCTGCTCGGCATAACGGTCTCGTCAACCGGTGACGTAGACACCACCTTGTGCTCATCATCGGTACTCAAACCATATGACTAAATACATACACCCAGACGTATTATTCATCAAAACGACGCTACACGTATACATAGAACATTCACTATGTCATCGTCATCCTGTGACGGTATATGTCAACATATGACATCCAAAATGACATCGTCAACTCGTGACGGCACATGTCAACACCTGACATTCACAATCTCATTGTCAGACACGTGACGGTATATGTCGACACACGACATCCATAATCTCATCGTCAAACACATGACGGTATATGACAACATATAGTATCCACAATAATGCTAACTAAACAGCAATATACCATAACTCTCTCTAATAAGATAGCGGCATACCTGTCTCCGTCGTGCAATAGCGGTACATAATCAACACCCATAGCTCGTGGGGGGCACAATCCCGTGCTACGTAGATAGCGGCATACCCTTCGCTATCAAAATCAGCGGCATGATCCCTCGCCATAGAGTCAGTGGCATAAAACATCGCTATATATATCTGGCGGCATGAATCATTGCCATAGAACTAGCGGAATAAACCCATCGTTATATAGATATCCGGCGGTATGAACCATCGCCAATAGAATAGCGGAATGAACCATCGCTATATATATATATATATATGTTTATATATATATACCCGGTGGTATGAACCATCGTCATAGATGTAGCGGAATGACCCATCGCTATATGATACCTCGCGGCATGAGCCATCGCCAATTGATGTAGCGGAATGAACCATCGCTATAGAGATATCCGGCGGCATAAACCATCGCCAATAGACTAGCGGAATGAACCATCGCTATAGAGATACCCGACGGCATAAACCATCGCCAATAAATTAGCGGAATGTACCATCACTATATAGATACCCGGCGGCATAAACCATCGCCAATAGACTAGTGGAATGAACCATCGCTATAGAGATACCCGGCGGTATAAACCATCGCCAATAACTAGCGGAAGGTACCATCGCTATATAGATACCCGGTGGCATAAACCATCGCCAATAGACTAGCGGCATGATATCCATCGCTATAATATGACAGCGGTCGTGTTCTTCGCTTCATATGAGCGGCAAATATCCTTCATCGCTACCTCGCTTCGACATACCAGCGGCAAATAATATACCTCGCTATAATATGACAGCGGACGTGTTCTTCGCTTCATATTAGCGGCAAATATTCTCTCATCGCTATGGTATGACATCGACAAGTATTCACATCGCTACGCCATGAAGGCGGCAAGTATTCACATCGCTATGCCATCCATGCAACCACAATGCATAACCCAGATACCAATATACATTGTTAAGAGTGTATTTTAATGTACCTTGCTTCAAATGTGACATGCGGAATTCGCCATCGCTTCAACATTTAGCGGCAAAGCATAAAAATCATCACTCCAATATGCAACCGTAATGCATAATCCATGTCCCATATGACCCTGCAACCACCATGGTTAGCAACAACATATTCACATTATGAACACATATCATAAACGCACATAAGCAATGTAGTTGTGCCACACAACACTAACTACCATCATGCATAAGTATGTGCTTTCCATTCCATTAACGTGTTCCTAGGCCCTAAACAGCCCCAAAGAGCAAACCTGGCTCTGATACCACTAATGTAAGGACCCACATTCCATTAATCCATTATTAGTGTATTTATCCATGCCATTAGTGCATACAATCATATTATCATGGGAAGGAAACCACATGCAAGCATAGTATCATATACCATCTATAAAATTTCTTTCATTAAAGTCCCATAATATTCAACTTCCCCAACCAAAACCACTTACATAGTATGCACCCTCATAATACACTAACATGCTATCAGTTTATTTAGCAATTCCGTATTTAATTGCATGCAGACAATAAATAAGAGAGAAAAACCATGCCCATTTACACATTCCATATACACGTAAAAACGTGCTCACATGAGAGCACCCAATGAATAAGCGTGTATCTAATGTATAAGATACTCTACCGAATACCGTTACTGGTGCTTCTATCCTGGAGGCCTTCCCATCCATATCTTGATCTCCACTCCGGATCTACCGTTATGCTCATTCAACCGGTTCTGATACTTCGATCCTGGAAGTACCTCGAGTCAACGGTCCGAGCTCAACTCCAGAGCCATTGCTGCACCTGTACCACCTGTCCCAACAGAGACAGCCCCCACACGGGGTGAGCATACCAATACCACCAATCCAATAATCATAATATTACAGTTCACAATTTACAGAATGTAAATGCCATGACTTTAATGATACTCCCAGGATGGTATCATCCTCATCCGGGATCCCCTGTATTGTCCATGTTCTCAAATAACCAAACCATTAAATTCTCAAAGCCAGTTGATCATCTCATTGATCAACTAAAAACCATTCCTGCTATACCAGTTCCATAATCAAATATGATTAAATCATCAATTAGAGTACCACATATATCACATATATCTAGCCAATGATTCCATAGTTCTATTTCATAGCTCGCTCCACAATAGCGGCAATTTAACCACACGCACCCTCAACAACAGCGGCGTCATAATCTGTGTTCTCTCAATAGCGACAACATCCTTATCATTGCTCGCTCAAAAGCGGGCACCATATAATTCCCAATGTATATCCTTTCATCGCAATCACCATATACCATGCATTTCAATATCCATTTATTGTAAGTACCATATACCTTGCATTTCAATATCCATTTACTGCAAATACCATATACCAAGCATTTCACTATCCATTTATTGCAAATACCATATACCAAGCATTTCACTATCCATTTATTGCAAATACCATATACTATGCATTTCACAGTTGCAACATTATAACAGGCTATGCTCGTACGTTATACGTACCTTATAATTCCGTAGTTCAAATCCAATCTTTCCTTGGTCCCGTGACCGATGAATCATGTGCTAAACACGATTAATAATCCACAATTAAAATTCAAGCATGCAACCACGTGCCCAAGCACGTTCGCCAACCCCAATTATATCGTCATCCATGACGATTAACCATTTTAAAAGACCCCGGGTGAAGCATGCATCGAAAACTCAACACGAAAATAAACCCCACAAAACGACACTGGCAATCGATCGCTTCATCCTAGGCGATCGATCGCCTCTCAAAAATAGGCACGGGCGATCGATCGCTCCATTCCAGGCGGTCGGTCGCCTCTGAGTGTATTTTGGCCACTGCCTCATGGTGATCGATCTCTTCCTTTGAGGCGGTTGATTGCCTCACTGTTCATCTCCTTAAAATTTCACCAACGTCGCGGCGATCGATCGCCCTGCCCTAGGGATCGATCGCCTCGACCTGTATCAGCCAAAAATGGCGTTTTTCTTGCAAAATTTTCCCCAACAACAATTCTCACACCCTATACAACATAAATCCTTAACAAGGGGCTATAAATCATCCTCGAAACACAACAGCCCAAAAAATCTTTAAAAACCCAATTCCTTAAACCCAACTCAAATCCTTACCAAAATCAACAATACTACAACCAAATCGAAGACAAGGACGAGGGGAAGATTAATACCTGATTATCTTTGAGAAATCCGGCTCCCGAGCCAAGCTACCAACGATTTCTCCTCCAAGGAAGAAAGAGGGGAAATGGGTGGAAAGGGTTGGGCGCGCAAAGAGAGAGGGGAGAGAGAGAGGGAACCCATGCAATGACGGAATATCGAGTCTAGTTGGTATATATGGTACAAAAACTCCAAAATACCAATCTCTCCACAAATACATCATGACTCATTAAAAATTATCTGTTTTCAAAAATTACTTCCCAATCTATATTTCCATTACCAGCCCCAGTACAAAGTACTCCGGACCCCAGATCCCACCAAAAACCAAATTCCAAGGTTATCACCACGATGAGAATACAATCTCATCCCTTGGATCCTACAACTCCAAATATCAGATTTAAAATCCCCGGGAGTCCTAATACCGCAATTAATTCATAATTGCCACAATTACAATCCATTAAGGATCATTACCACCCCGGGATTAACACCATTACTTGCCGGGCATCACATAGACTTATTTTCACAACCCTTTGTGATCATAAGATTATTGTACAGAGACTATAGGAGGCGTTTCAGAGAAAATTTTTGAATAGTTTTCTCAGCATGCGTGGTGATGAAAGAAAACTTCGACACCCTAAGATGAAGGATCAACGGAGATTTCGTGAATCAATTCTTCAATTAGGCAACAAGGAACTGGTCAAAAGAGAAAAATGTCGTTTGATGGTATAAATGTAATGTCATTCAGATAACAGAATGACGATAGGGATGAAGAAGAAGAAGAAGAAGTTAATCTCGACATCCCACTATTATTGAAAAAGGCATTACATGAGGAAGCCATGCAACCTGATGCTACCCTCCAAGAGCAAATTACTCTAGAGGAAGTAAAAAAAGGAAGATTGAGAGGAACTACAATGAGGATCCTCTAGCATGGTGGGACCAAAATGAGCTTACAACATCTTTGAAGGTGAAAACTGGAAGAGAATATGAGTTCGTAAGGTACAAACCGATCCTCATGAACCAGGAAGATCGAAAAGATATGCAGATGATACTTAAGGAACATCTTGATCTTAAGGTAATCTCAGCAGATGTCAATCCATACAGCAGTCCGGGATTTCTTCTACGGAATCATGGAGAAATTAAAAGAGGAAAACCAAGATTAGTTATCAATTACAAAGTTATCAACAAAATATTGGAATTCGATGGATATTATATCCCAAGCAGAGAACATTTGGTAAATAGCATCAAGAATGACATAGTGTTTTCTAAGTTATATTGTAAGTCTTGATTCTACCAGATCAAAATGGAGGAAGCAAGCAAAAGGTTCACATCATTCTCCACGCCACAAGGACACTACATCTGGAATGTCATGCCAATGAGATTGACAAATGCTCCCCAGATATATCAAAGAAAGAAGGACAATCTTTTCAAAGATTATTTCAGCTTCATGTTCGTGTATATTGACGATATTCGCATCGCGTCAAGAAACATGAAAGAACATCTCAAACATTTGGAAATCTTTTCAGATGTTTGTTACAAGGAAGGATTAGTACTCTCCGGCAAGAAGGCATTAATTGCCACAAGACAAATCGAGTTCCTTGGAATTGAGATTGACGAATCAGGAATCATCTTGCAAAACCATATTATCGAAAAAGTGCAAGGATATCCAGACGACCTCAAGGATTGAAAGCAACTTCAGAGTTTTCTGGGAGTTGTTAATTTTGTTGGAAGCAAACTATCGGAAGGTTTGATGAAGATCACATACAAGCTGTCAAACAGCTTAAAGAAATTTGCAGGCAACTACCAAAGCTTGCAATTCCAAACGACGAAGACAAATTGGTATTATATACCGATGACAGTGATCATTGGTGGGCTGCAGTACTCATGAAAGCCACACCAGATGGAGAAGTGCCATGCAGATTTGCAGCGATCTATTTGACAACAGCGAAGTTATTAGATGGCACATCAACGAGAAGGAATTCTTCGCAGTTTGAAAGTCTTTTAAGAAATGGCCACTTTTTCTACTGGCGAAGAAATTTATTTTGAAAATAGATAATACGAGTGTCAAGGCCTTTTTAAAAAAATAAAATTGAATCAAAACCAGAAAAGGCTAGACTTTTAAGATGGCAAGCTGAATGCCAATATTATGATTATGATATTTTCATTGTGAAATCTGATAAAAATATTCTTGCAGATTTCTTAACGAGAGATGGAAGCCAGTGAAGCCAATTCCATCATAACGAGATCAAAGCACCTCAGAGAAAATATGGAGGAGCTAGACAAGTAGATCAATGGACTTGTGATTAATTCTCAGGTCATGGGTCAAGTACATGAAATGGATCTCACGAAGATCCAACAGACTATGAAGGTTACCATGCATACTCACACCTGTTTATGTGACATTCTTTATATTCCCCTCCGAATGGATGCTTCAGGGGTGAAGCTAAAGTCATGTTTCATAGAGCCAGACTCATCAACCAGTGTCGGGGATTCAAGTACCACCACTATGAGTACTAGTATTGATCCTTTTGGGGGAAGGTATCGAGGATATCTGAAGAATCAAGCCAACCCAGCACCTCAGGGGTTAAAGAGGAGAGATTAATCTTAGGCCAACGGCGGGCAAGTCTAAGGTTAATACTAACGAGAATAAAGTTTCCCCAACCCCCCCTTTGCAGGAATATCAAAAAACATGGGAGATACTCTATACAAGGGTGAGTGTAATTCCTAGAAAAATAACTGCAGATTGGTCAGGAAAATACCCAAGAATTTGAATGCATCCTGGTGTCAAACAGCGTTCGTGAGTAGTTTGATTTTGGCTGCCTAGCCTCAGTCTTTACTACGGCACCAAGTTTTTCGAAAATCATGAAATTACCGAAATGGATCTACGAAAGGGTGTATGACTCATGACAAAATAATCATACACTCGGACGATGAGATGTTCTTGAGCTAAATTCTTAACTGCAGCCCCAGAAATTACAAGAAAATGCCTTCATCCCTGCTTCCATTTCATAAAGCTACAAATGCCTAACTAGAAGGTGATGGACCAAATAAAGCCAAAGGAACAACACTAGTTTCCCCGCTCACAGAAGACGGCATCACCACCAGACGAAAATGGGGATTATGGGTCTGTCTCACCGAGATGGACAAAGTCAAGTATCCGCTCAAAATTTTCCAAATAACAGCAAACGTATCATTCATGGTTAACTCTATGACAAGCCATACTACGAAATTTGCCGAGGAGAGCTTTGAAAAGAAGAGGAAATTATTGTGGGACAACAATATTCCGGCAACCAAAGAAAACTGCCGGAAGTTCTGCGACATAGCTCGTGTTGGAAGATGGCAGGATTATATCTGCCTGAACTGTCCAGAGCAGAAGAACCACCGTTCGGGAAAGGATTCCCTGTCAAAAGGGACCAGAAAAAAGACGATAAAGCAGGACCAGGCAAACGTGGAAGATTCCCACGCTGACTGCAAAAGCCAAATTTCAAGGGACCACAGGGAAACAAGAGTCATGTGACTCTGACGAGGACCATTATATTATCAAAAGAAAACAAAATGGTAGGACAACCTCTTTGGCCGAAATTCGAAGGGACCACAAGATACCAAACAAGAGAGGAGACGCATGCAATGACGTCTGATGATAAACAAGATTTGAAGTCCGGATTTCACATCCACCTCCAAACTTCTATAAATATCGAGGCATTCAGGAAGCTAAGGACATCGAAAATTCTCCATAGTTTTCTGAGAATAAAAATTGTAGTCTCCAAGCTTTGTAATCTTTCTACTTTCATAGCTTGGTAATATTTCTTTTCTTTTCTTGCTTTTCGTAAACGTCTGTAATATTGTAAGTATTTTCAGAATAAAACGAAGGTTGTTGCCCATCTATCATCCAGATTTCTTTAAATCTTTTTTAAATCTTGATATACCTTACGCCCTAAGGTAGGAAACAAATTACGGCTGTGCTGTGCGATTTCTGAAGGAGTCGGATAACTGGCATACTAACCTCGTCTGAGAGCTGAGGTTGGATGGTGATGAGACATTCGTAAAATAGTCTGGAGGCAGTAAGTTTTCGACTGGTGGCTTTGCAACCCACCTCACCCCGTGCCGTTATGGTCAAAATGATATATTTCAGTTTGTTAAAATTTTATTGTAATACGGAAGCATGATGTGCCTGTTATTTATTTTCATTTGTTCATAAGGGATTTTTAGGGCTTGATTCATCGTGAACTGTGAGTCCTTTACCAAAGTATGCTATTGGATTCTCTCAAGATGACCGAAACTGAAGAATCACATTCATTAAGGCCCCTGCATTTACGTACCCATATTAGGAGTTGTTTATTAGTAAAATTGAAATTTGGGTGTTTTTATAACAATCCTAGAAGCTTTAAGGAGTTTTGTGCAATTAAAGTAAGAGCTTTCATGTCTTTTAAAGTAGGTAGGGAGTTAGAATAAAAAAATAAGTATAGTAGGGAGTTAGAATAAAGAATCTTTGATATATGAATGAATGTTAAAGTTATGTTTGGATGTGAGAATTTTAAACGAGTTTACTCATGATAAAATGCTAGAAAAACCTGAATATACCTAAATAAACAAAAGAGTTCCCTAACTAACATAGATATATATTAATGTGCAAGGTCTTTAAAATGATTGTTCAATTTTTTTACAGATCAACATAAGCATTAAGGTTAAATTTAAGATAAATGACTCAAGATTCAAATCTATACGCTGAATAGAACAAAGAATTTAACTCTTACCTCGATCCTCGATCAAATAAATTATCTTAAGAATTATATTTTAATAATATTTTTTTATTATCCCCAATCATAGTAGAACTCAATAATTAGTCCCAAATGTTTTTAAAGGTAATCTAACAGAGGAGACAACCCTGATTATAATACTTATATACTACCCAATTAAAATATTCAAATCACTTTACATTTATATTTCATTTTGACTCTTGAATTGTACGGACGATAAATTAAAAGTTGGCAGGACCCACAAATAAAATCTCGGGCATACGCTCTTCCATACGTGTAAAATATATTTACATTTATAATTTAATTCTTATATGCATATAATAATCGTAAAAATCATATAATATTAAACTATTAATAAAGCATTAAATGTGACTATCTATACTTTTTATTAGGAAAGAGAGGCTTGTACGGATTTCACCCCTATCCATCCGGTGTTGGTTGTCATGTGTGTTGATCATGTCATGCATCAAGTGCATAGAAATGAAATTCAGTTTAAACCGACATTTTGGCCTCTTGGTATGGCAGAGTATGTAATGACCATTATATCCCCGCTCTTCTTACGAATTGTAATATACCAATGAGCGAAATGACCATAATGCCCCTACTCATTTCGTTAATTACAATATAAAGCCAACTAATTAAATTGATTACTATATTGATTTATAATATAATATTGTTATCATTTTTTTTATATAAAACAGAATTAACTCAAAAATAAAATTATAAAAAAATATGCACGTATAACGTGCAAACGTGTGCTAATATATGGTGTGCTAATATATGGTCAATTCATTATTATTCATACAAGAGTTAAAAGTTGTAATAAATATTTTCTATGCGAGAAACCTTGAAGGTTCCCGAATTATTCAAGTCTTCAATTCAATAAAAAAAAATTAATAAAGTTTTCCAATTGACTTTGAATTATTGAATTTTGCAAACATTCAATTATAGGTGGTGGGTTTTGCTTTTTGTAGAAGCTACATATACATTTAATAAGTGTTGAGTAGAAAATTTGACCTTAAATAAATAAGTGATCAAATATATTTAGATGGATAAGTTCAATGCTTCTTCTTGGAATGCTAGACTATCAAATTGGACCGTAAATTTTGTTCTAGAAGCTTCGTAAGGCAAATTTCTATCATTTAAATGTTAGTGGTCAACATATACACATGCTATCGACTTAAAAAGAAAACAAGAGTTATATTAACGTAACGATTGGAATAACAAAGAACGTGGCAACATCCACAAGACTCAGACAAAACAACAAAAACAACAATAAATATATTTGTTAGTCTAGGACTATGACTAGGGGTGCTTATCGGGCTGGGTCAAACCAGACCCGGCCCGGATTCGGACCGTTAAGTCCGATCCGAAATCAGAACCGAACTTAACGGTTCCGGTTCGCCCCGGAACCGGTTAGAAACCGGTCCGGGGTGGTCCCGAAGAACCAAATCGGTAGCACCGCCGGTTCCGGTGCTACCGGTTTGGTTCCGATTCCGGAACCGAAACCGGTACGTTAACATTTGTTAACGTTGGCAACGGCTCTTAGCCGTTGCCAACGTTAACTTTTTATTTTTATTTTTTTAAAAAAAAATTTAATAAAAAAAAAACTATAAATATGGGATGTTGTGTTGTGTATTGTTTTATAACAATTCTTGTAAAGAAAAATACTTCTCATATTTTTCTCTCAATTGTGTCTACAATTTACTTATAGTCTTATATAATAATGGCATCTTCATCTAGCAGTGGTGCTGGTCGTAGCCGGGGTCGTAGTCGGGGTCTCGTTCCGGGTCGTCTATCACTGAGTTTATCTTCTGCAATGAATTTGCCTGTGCCAAGTCCTGAGTTAAATGAAAGTTATGATTTTTTTGATGACCTCAATGTTGGTGGTTCTTCTATGAATGTCGAACCCCAACAACCCCAACAACCTGCCGAACATGTTGCTGCCCAAGCCCAAGAAAGACAACATGTGGAGTCATTCGGAGCCACTACAGCAGCGAGTAGACAACCTACTCGTGCCAAAAGAAGTAAGATACGTGATCACTTTGAACTCGCTCAAAAAGAAGGTACTAATGAATCTGTTGCAATATGTAAATTATGTAAGATCCAGTATTCATATAAAGCTGGTGGTTCCAGTGGAGGCACCAGAACATTTAAAAAACACTTAGTAAAAAAACATAATTTTGATGAGACAACATTACAACCATTAAGTCGAGAAGCAACACAAGCACAAATTAATGTTCTTACTGGCACGAATTTTATTTTAACTGCTGAAATTAATCGTAGGTCACTTGTTAGATATGTGATCAGATGTGAACTACCTTTTATACAAGCTGAACGTGCTGGTTTTATTGAATTTGCTTCGTCTATACAACTCATGTTTAAACATATTTCCAGGCACACACTAAAAAGAAATTGTATGGACGTATTTGTTGAATATAGAAATACGTTGTTTCAACATCTTTCTAGTTTGCCTTGTAGGGTTAGTTTAACAACTGATATTTGGACAAATGTAAATTCTGATTCATATTTTGTTGTCACTTGTCATTGGATTGATGATAATTGGTGTATGCAAAAAAGAATTTTGTCTTTAGATGAGTTAGACTGTGCACATACTGGTTATGTAATTGCTAAATATGTATTCAACACTTGTAGACATTATGGAATTCAGGATAAGGTATTTTCAATCACATTAGACAATGCTGCGAATAACAATGCTGCGATGCGTGATTTAAGACCTATCTTAAACCAATGCTTGATGGTATTTTTTTTCATGTTAGATGCGCATGTCATGTGATTAATTTGGCTGTTAAAGTTGGTTATGAGGACAATCACTCAGCATGTATTGACAAAATGAAATACTGCGCTAAATGGTTACGCACGAGCCGTGTTAAGCGTGATTGGAAACAATTATGTTTATCTAATGGTTTAAAGCATCTTCTTTTTCCATCACCAATAGAAACTAGGTGGAATTCGTTGTACAATATGTTGAATGCTATGTTATCTTACAAAGATATTTTAACTCCATTTTATAATTTATATCAAATGCCTGATAGCGATGAAAGTATTTATTTGACTAATGAGGATTGGGAATTTGTTGAAAATTGTGTATCATTGTTAGGTACTTTCAAAGAAGCGACGGAACGTTTCTCTGGTGTTACTTATCCAACTTCCGTTTATTTTCTTCCTTTAGTATTTAACATGTTTGATAAATTTATAGAATTTAGAGATGACTATGACTTGCATGCTTTTGTTAGTGCAATGGAAACTAAATTTATAAAGTATTGGGAACAAATCCCACCCGTGCACTGCATCGCAACATTGCTAGATCCTAGTCAATGTTTATCTTCATTTGAGATATTTTTTGAATATTATGCTAAATTTTTGGGGAAGGTTGTTGACGATCAAAAGACGTCTACAATGCAATCTCTCCAAAATATGTTTCAATTGTATTATAATCAACAGGCAAGTGAATCATCGCAACAAATGCCTGTTGGAGAACAACCCCAAGCTCAATCTAAAGGTGGGGGCATCAATTTGCTTAGAATGCTGGGCAGGAAAAAACTTAAGGGAAAAGGACCTTCTACTAGCATGTCGACTGAGTTGCAAATTTATCTGAATTATCAATTTCTAACCAAAGACAACTTCGACGTCTTACAATGGTGGAAGTCCAATGCAGCACAATTCCCTATCTTAGCCAAAATGGCTAGAGACGTGTATGTTGTACAAGCTTCAAGCGTCGCTTCTGAATCGGCATTCTCAACATGCGGCCGTATTATTGGTGACTACAGAAGTAGTCTATCAGCTGATTCGTTATGCATGCTCACGTTACTTAAAGATTGGTTGAAGCAGAATGCAAAAATAGAAGAGATGAGACGATTGACGAATTCGTAAATCATTATGACGAGCAAGAAGAAGAGAACGCCAAAACAATACTTATCAATTATGAATACTGCTAAGTACTAAATTGTAATATTTTTTTATTTAGATTTTCAATTGTCATGTCTTTACAATTATTTGTATGCATCTATATTATGAAATGAAGAAGAAATATATTGAATTTGTGATGAACATCATTGAAGAAACATTTACAACATTAAAAAAAAAGCGAAAAACCGATAAGGATCCGAACCAAACCGGAACCGGTTGGAACCGGAACCGGTTCGATCCGGATCCTTAACGGACCGAACCGGTTCTGCCCATAACGGGTCCGGAACTGGCCGGTTCCGGTCCGGACCGGACCTGTTCCAACCGGTAAGCACCCCTAACTATGACCAAGACACACCTATTAAAATGACTAAATGGTAGGTGATTCAGAGCGGAAACACAAGAACCTGACTTGGAAAGTGCAGAGACAATCAGAATCAAATCAGGTCCATTCAAACAATGTATCATATTATGAGGTCGAATTATAAAACTATCTTTTACTAAACCTGAAGGAACTAATAGGACATACAATATTAAGAGTAAATAAAGATATATTTATGTTCAAATAAGTTTTTATCAGAAATATTAATTGTGATATTCAATAAAAATAAATAAGTAATTCAAAGATAAAATACAATGAATTTACAATCATGAGAGGTGCTCATCTTTTTCTTTTTAATATAGTACCTATGGGTACATAAGAAATGTATTTTTTGTAATAAATTATTTTTATTGGAACGATTTTGTAACAAATTAGAGGAAATTACAGTTTGGTACCACTTACCAAAATATTTTCAACTAAATCTACCAAAATATATTCTTTCCAACAAAAAAACGCCTTTTTAAAAAATATCTTTTAACTAAGTCCATTTTATAAATCTAATCTAATTAATCCAGTTTATGACTAGAGACCCCTGCTTTTTTCTAAATACGCATATTGGAGACCGCAAACTTGCCTCCATCAATCGTCAAACAGCTGAGCATTTCAGAACTCTAATCATCGTCTTCGCCGCTTTCTCTCCGCTACATCGAAGATGAAGTTCAACATCGCAAATCCGACCACATGATGCCAGAAGAAGTTACAGACTGACGATGACATGAGAAAAAAATTGTTTTTTTCTTGAATTTTTATGTATTCGGGGAAAATAAATAGGCTTCATTTGTTCTGTGTTGTCAAATTAAATTTTTCAGTTCTTCTCTATTCAATGTTTTTTGGCATTTTTTGCTGTTTAATGGGATTTGTGTGCTTCAATTACCATTGAATTGTTATTTTGATAATGATGCACATAATATGTTTGTCAAAATATTTTGAGTCCACATTTTGCACGGCATGATAATAGTTTAATAGCTGACAGAAAGAAAAAGTGAGATTCAAAATGTCAAAAACTAAAACAAGAAATTTGAAGCATGTGACTATATACTTGACATAACATTATATTATTAAGCATACAAAATGTGAATTACAATTCTCATCGGCTATAGCCTATATATATGATTAAACAATTAAATCTGAGATTATATACACAAATTGTTTCAACTTGTTCATACAGGGTAAGTGCAACATACTAAAGATTTTAATAAGTCGGTGCATGTAAATTACATGCATCGCATGTCAATTGGTGCATATAAATTACATATGTCATCTGAGTCTATCGCAGGAACAAGTACTGTGAAGGGCTTGTTACAACAATGCTTCTTGCACCAAATGAAAAAAGCATCCCATCTTCGCTATATATAACAATGAATTCTTCTTGTGTACGACGGCACGTATCTTCGTTCTCTTGTGAAAGAGAAACTTGGTAAAGCTAAATTGCGTGAAATATTAACAGATGTTGTTCCAACCTTTGATACTAGGAGTCTTCAACCCGTAATATTACACTTTTTAGAGAAAGATAATTTGTTATAGATAATTAAATTATTAAAACCGAGATTTTAAAATCGGTGATAGACGGTGCATGATGGTTGAATGCACTTACTGTTTCTAACCAAAAATCTGGATATATGCACCACTTCTTTAACCTTAATCAGTCGGTATATATAATATACATGCATCGCCTCTGTATCGGTGCATGTATTTTACATGCACCAATTTTCAACTTGTTCATGTGGTGTAAGTGTAGCATGCTAAAGATTAAGTCAGTGCATGTGAATTACATGCATTGCATGTCTATCGATGCATGTAATTACATGTACCGCCTGAGTCTATTGCAGAGACAAGTACTGTGGAGGGCTTGTTACCGCAATGCTTCCTGCACCAAATGAAAAACAAAGCGTCTTCATTCTCTTCTAAAGAGAAACCTACTTAAGCTAAATTGCATGAAACATTAAAATATGTTGTGATTCGAACATTTGATCTGAAAACCTTAATTTATTGATTACCAGATTTGCAGGAAGTTTCTTCTGACGCTTTCTACTTGACACAGCTTTCTTTCGAGGTAATTTATTTGATTTTGGAGTCATATTAGTATGTTTTACATTCAAATGGCGGACGAATTTCAAGGATTTTTAGTGTTTGCGAAGAATGAATAAATTTTCAGTCGATCGAGTTGGAGAAGGAATGAAGAAGATGGCGTTTGAGTTGCCTTTGATATATGTTTAGGGATATTGTGGTTATTTTGATCAAAATTGGACCTAGTTGAAAGAACTATTTTTTGCAGACTACGCCGAAAAAACTTTTACATTGTGGTATCGGCGCGAATTTTCCCACATAAAATATGTATCACATTTACGTATAAAATACGAAACCCAAATTGTTTGCTCACCATAAGCCCACTAATTAAGGCCCACCCCAATAAAATGTAATGTTTTTAATTTTTTATTTATTGTAAAAACAAATTGTAATATTTTAACACTACTGCTTCAAGTATCTGTCTTTATATGTATTATTTAATTACTATCTAGCCACCAGTTGACCAAACTGTTAAATTACATTTTAAATTTTACTTTAATAAATTAGTTATCAAAATAAAAATACCAAAGAGGATACTATTGGTCATTGGATTATTACGAGTGTATTTGAATTAGGGGCATCATCAAACAAACTCTGATCAATATATATGCAGATGATTTGAGTTTCACGTCGACCTCATTAATTAATTTAAATAACTCGATTTTATCCATTTAAAAATCCATAGATCCATATTATACATCATACTTCACCTGTTTTCCTTTTAAAAAAACAATCAAAGCAAGAAAACAAGAAGATGGAGAAAGAAAAAGAACACAAAGGGTCTTTCTAAAATGTAGTGTATCGATTTACGAGACAAGTGTAAAATAAAATTGAATTTTATTGATCATATTCTAACAATTAGATGCAACTTGCTTCATAATATGAAGATACATATAGGCTCTTCTACTATTTGAATAAATTGTTTTCGTTAAAGTAGAATGAATGTAAGTTAGTTGCTAACAATATCCAACCCATAGATTTGAGGCAATCACATTGGCCAGTATTTAGGGGTGCTTATCGGACCGGGTCGATCCGGACCCGGTCCGAAACCGGAACCGGACTAACCGGTCCCGAACCGGTCCGGAACCGTTTTGATACCGGACCGGATCGGTTCTACCGTTCTGGACCCGGTATCTTACCGATTCCGGACCAAACGGATCCGGTTCCGGATTGAACCGGAACCGGATCCATTTTTTTAAAAAAAAAAAAATTTCGATAAATCCTTTCCTTTTTCCTTTTTTTTTTAAAAAATAAAAAATAAAAAAAAAAAAGAAAATCCGGTTCCGGGTTGGAACCGGTCCAACCCGGAACCGGTGGAACCGAAATCGGATCCGATCCGGTTCCTTACCGGATCGGACCGGTTCCGCCCATAACGGGCCCGGAACCGGCCGGTTTCGGTCCGGACCGGTTTGATCCGGTAACCACTCCTACCAGTATTCGTTACCGATTGAACTGAACTTGTGAAAAACAAAAATAATAGATTTTTTGGCAAAATCAAATCAATCGATTTTTTTTTTGAAATCGAATTAACCTAATCGAACAAAAACAAATTAACCGATATTTAAAAAAAATTTAAAACAGATATCTTGATTTTAAAAAAAATAGAAAATATTTTAAGAAATTCGTTTAACTTATATTTTTAAAATTAAAATCGAATTAGCCAAATAATCATTTATAAAAAAAAAATAAAAACCAATGAATTAATTCGATTTAGTCTATTAATTCAGTTTAACCTAAAATTTGCTTACCCTATAATAACACTTCTTTCAAATAAGTATAGAAATTATTAATTCCAACATTGATTTATAATGTTGCTTCATAGGACAAATTTGGCGTCCAATTATGAAGTTCAAGAACTCGGCTTCTGTATATTATTGAATACTCTCAATGGAATCTTTCCCACTTGCTATTTGCTTATCGCGTGAATTGCTTGTGTGTACATATATAATAGTAGATGGTTGTATCCAATATAAACTTTTAATGATTTTTGTGGATTTTAAAAGTCAAAAGGTATTCAATCTAGACTTTTATATAATTTATAAAAGTCTACTGGTATTTGAACTAGTCTTTTATGTAATCTATAAGTCTATCGGTATTCAAAATAGACTTTTATAGAGTTTTTAAAGTAATGTGGTATTTAAACATGACACTTATTAGACATTCCTCGGCTTTCATTCGTAAATCGTAAAGGGGGAAGTTAAGAAAAAAAAAAGAATCGACCGTTCAAGTATCCAAAATTGCATGGGAAAAATGGCAGGAAGAGAAACTCTCTTGGGAGTCGAGTCCTGTTGAGTGGGGGCTTAGGCTGTGAAGGATGGCTCCTTTTGATTTTTATTCTATCCGCTTTCGAGGCCAGCTCCCATAGTGTGACGGGCGGTGTGTACAAGGCCCGGGAACGAATTCACCGCCGTATGGCTGACCGGCGATTACTCCAATAACAATGATTTTTAGTCTTTACATATTGGCTTATGCTTTCCCACAAACAATATCATTTTAAAAGTTGATATAAAAAAAACTTATATAATTTTTATTTTATCTTGACATAATATTATTTTTTTACAATAATTTTAGTGGGATCAATATTTGAATCGTAAATTTTTACATTCTTGCTAATTTTATTTTTGAAAGCTAGTTGACCGATGAACAACACGAAATTTCTAACAGAAACCATGATTAATGATCTTAATATATCTATATATTTAAAATAAATTTAATAAAGATATATAATAATTTACTGAACACACAAAATATTTCTTTTATAACATACTATAAAAAATATATGTTTTACTTACATTAATTATGTGAAATATATTTCAAAATAATCTAGTAAAATATTTACGACGCATTAAGATTTTAGGGAAAATATTAATATTTAATTGATAGTATTTTTTTTCAATTATAAGTTAAAAAATCTGCAAAAAATTTTAAAAGTTTAAAATCTTGAAATAGAAATACTCCTACGATTCACACGACTTTTGACTCGGAAGCCACTAAAATACCCATAGTTATGAACCCGACCACGGATTTACCTCCTACGATATCTGTACAAATTAACTGTGACAATTTTGATTATTTAAATTTTGGTTTCTTACTTTTGGAGTTACTAAACCATAAGTTCTTGGCTTCGGTTTCGGTTTCGGTTTCGGTTTCGATTTCGTTTTTTGATTTCGATTTGTAATAGAAATTTAAATGATCTTGGTTTTTATTTTTGAGACGGTTCAAAGGAACCATGGCTGGATATACTCAATCTATGTTAGGCTGTTAGCCATTGCTTTGTTAAAATAATTAGAAATTATTGAGATATTTATATATATATGTGTGTGTTTTTTTAAAGAAAAAGTCTTTAAAGAATGTTTCAAATCATAGAATACATGGTAAATAGTCAACTGTTATATGTAACAATATAATCAATATTTATCCAGATAGAAAGGTATTTGGACTTTTTTTTTTGTATGCGAATGATATAACTTCAAGAAATAACATGTGAATGTTTTGATTGAATTTGGTCTCGCTTGCTTTATGAAGTGTAGAATTAGAAAATGTACACTTATTTACTAGTATAAATGTGAAGCCTCGTTATCTTAATACTCACTTAAACATACAATTCAGTATATGTCATTTTTTTTTATTTAACAGGATTAAGATATCTGATCAAGATTTTCATCACATCATCATTAGTTACATTTTTCTCATACATCACATATTGGACATCATATACAAATCAAAAGTTTCTTATAAGTTCCTATCTCGATCAGTTATATCTTAGCAGCAGAAGGTAGACTCAAAATCCCGGCCTCCCCGTCTATGAGTCTCTACAAAAACAACCACACACCATGCGTATATATATCATAACTACAATCCAACATCAACAAGAATGCATAAATTGTATAAAAGTTTTCCTGTATTTTGTGCATTAAAATACTCCACTTTAGTTGTTCCTGTACAAGCATCAATATCACAATATACAAAAATGTCATGACAGATTTCATTCATCATCCTGTTATAACGGGACATTATGATATTGTTTTCTCGCTCAATATGTCAGTGGCTCAGCCTTCACATCTTCATATTAGCAGCACATGTCATATTTCCATCCTCACATGTTATAACAACAATATCTCATGCATCAACGGCATCATGCCTTACAACATCAATCACATGCATCCTTGGCATCATCACAATAATATCATGCATCAATGATATATCCAATCCTCACATGTGCTTATATATATATATATATATATATATATATATATATATATATATATATATATATATATATATATATATATATATATATCATCGATACTCGTACGTCTACACGTACCTGTCGTCTGTTTTCAAAAGTAGCAAAATCAGGGGTTATTGCTTAACCTCCTCTATGACATGTCCCATGTGATGGTGCTACATAAAATTCAACAATTCAATGTTATAATCAACTTGATTATATAAACACCAAGAAATGATAACATTTTCAATAAATAGATCTAGCAATCGACCGATCCTTCCAACGATAGATAGCTTCAATTTAGTAACATTAGCGATCGATCGGTCTTAGAATAGCGATCAATCGCATCATACTTCAAATTTCAACACAAAGTCTCTGCCTCATCGCTAAATGCATCGCCTAACTTGTTCATAGCCTCACGCGATCGATCGCTATGCTCTGTAATTTTCAGAATATTGCGATTTTCATGTCTATCTTCATTGTCAACTCCCCACCTCATATTTCAACACTACAACTTCATAAAACATTACTCAATCATGATATGAACATGTTTTCATAATAACACAATTTATTTAATTGAATTCCATCTCGTATCAAATCAATACATAGTAAACTACCAATAACATCTTCAAATGGTTGAACTACAAAATATAAACATCATATGTAATGGCAATGGGACGGGTCCAGACCCGGACCGACATTGAACCCGCCCCACCGGGGCGGGCCTGGACCCGCTTCAACCGGGTTTGGAAGCGGGGCGGGGCGGGTCCTGGGATTGGCCGAACACCGCCCCGGACCCGCCCCACAACACATTTTTAATTTTTTTTTTAAAAATATGATATTGATTATACATTTTACTTCTTTAATTGAACAATAAAGTGTCATTATTTAATTTTATATCAAAATTCATGTGTTCATGTTAAAGAAGTTGGACATTTTGAAGGAAATACGAGCAAATTAATAAATATTTAGTAGTTTAAAGATAGTTTTACAATGCTTATTATAAATATTTACTAGAGAAAACATGAAATTTAATCACAAAACTCAACTTTTGTGTTTCAAAATTGATTTCTAGCTAAATTTTTTTTTTTTAAAAAAAACTGGAACCGGGGCAGGGCGGGTAAACCTGTCGGGTTCGCGGGTCTAAGTGGGGCAGGGCGGGTCCGGGTTTTATGTGTAGCGGGGCGGGTCCTGGGATTGGCCAAACCCGTCCCATACCCGACCCGTTGCCATTCCTAATCATATGCTATGGAATTCTTATCAACTAGCTATGTTTTCACTTCATATATAAGTTTCTAGCTTGACCTCCAAGCCAAATTCAAGCACAAATGCAAGAGGAGAGGTAAGGGTTTGAAGAGAGCATGTGTAGAGATGTTTAGGTGAAATAGATGTATATGTGTTTCAAATCTGAGTTTTGCTCATAACCCCTTAGCATAATTGTTGAAATGCATGATGTATGCTTATTTTTTTATAGTAAGTAGCTTGATATGCTTTGCATTCAAATTTGAATATGCTATGCGAAAATGTGCAAGTATATGATTTGTTATAATGCCTTGACTTTTAATTATTTTTGTTTTTGGCATGAATGCATGAACATATGCACACATTGCAACTTTTAGAATTAATTGTTGAGTGCCTTAAACACATGGTTGTGATTCACCTCTATATGATTTAATCTTGTTTGATGAGGAACATGTGTAATTTGAAGCTATATGTCACACATATAAATTATGCCATGTTTATTTGAATTTTATGCTTTTTGATTATCACAAAAAGGGGGAGAATTTTGTGATAAACTTGGAACTTAATACATGCATAGTTTAAGGGGGAGAGCTTATGTATGCATGGTTTGAGGGGGAGATTTATTTGTTTAATGATTTACTTGATAACTTGTATGTGTTATGCAATTGTTAAGGGGGAGTTATTTTTACTCACATTTCATGCATATTACTTATTCAAGTTTATCAAGTTTTGTGATCATCAAAAAGGGGGAGACTGTTGAGCCTTAAACGCATGGTTGCGTTTAATGCGTTAAATTATCCCCGATCAATCTTTGAGTTTTGATGATCAACAAAACTTGTGTCTGTTATACTAATGCATCTACTTAGTGTGCAGATTAAGTGATGAAAAGTGGTTTGGATTGAAGAAAATCAAATGTGCATATTCTGGCCTGGATCGCCCCAGGCGATGGTGATCATCGCCCCAGGCGATGGGTGTCAGGCCAGGCATCGCCACGCACATCGACAGAGGCGATGGCTAGGCGAGCATGCGAGGAAGATCGCCTGAGGCGATGGTGAACAACGCCTGAGGCGATGGCAACCTTTTGGCACTTCGCCCCGCACATCGACTGGAGCGACGCCGAGGCATGGCGCGGGCATGCGCGCAGGGAGATCGCCCGAGGCGATGGGCTGAACGCCCGAGGCGATGGCACGAACGCCTGAGGCGATCTGGAGTTCGTTTGAGGCGATGCAAGATTTGAAGGAGCTGAGGCTACGGCCTTGATTTTGGCTTTGGATCGCCTGAGGCGATCCAGCGATCGCCTGAGGCGATGCGTGATTTTTGGTGACCGTTGGGGCGCGGCGATGGTGATCGCCTGAGGCGATGTCCGAGGCGATCTTGGAGTGATTTCAGTCTTATGAGTAGCAACGGCTAGTAGGAGCCTTGGAGGCCTTCTACACTATAAATATTGATGCTTTGGAGCATTTTGAAGCTAAGGAACAAGCCTACAACTTATACCAAAGTCTTGATAATTATTATTTGATTTAAGCTTTGCAATCTCCATACATTGTTATTGTATTGGAGCTTGTAATTCTTTTATTGTGTGTGAGCCTTGTTCACTTCGTGTTGGTACACCGTGAAGGTGTGTGTTGGTTTATTGTAAAGGTCCTCCAACACCAAAGCAAGTTAGAGAATTGTAAAGTCATCAACAAGTCTTGTTGGTGCAAGTGTGTGTGGCTATCCTTGGAGCCCTTGATGCGTGTGAAACGTACCGCAAGTGTACGGTGTCAAGTTTTAGTATAGGAATTTGAAAGTACGGATGTCGAACCCACAGGGATTGAAAATTAAGTTACACCAAGTACTGTAATTAGAATAGTCTCGACTTTATTTAGATAACCGATAGCATGATTATTAAATTAATCTACTAAAATAAAATAAAAGATTAACAAGATGGTAATTTAAGTGGAGAAAATCAATGAGAACGGATTCTAGAGGTTTGACTTCACTCAACTATCCACTATGTCGTGTTTTCCTAGTTTACTAGCCGAGAATTCTTATTTGTTTCTACTCCCCCTCCCGGGTGTTAAGCAGAAGTAATTATCTAACATTAATCTTGATATCCCGATCTAAGATTAATTATCAAACAATTGTAAAAGCGCAGTAATTCCTTTGACGACTTCTATGGAGTTATAGGCCTTCCGAACAATATAACTACCACGATACGAATTCCTTCTTTCCTATTCACAACCCCCTCTCCCGAGTGATAGATCACGAATATGGAATCATTCAATCCATGGCCAGTAGATTAAAAGCATTAAGAACAGGAAAACATAAATAGACCATATGAAAAACCAATGACATAGTTTCAAGTCAAGATCCGTCTAACCCTAGAATAATAAATTAGTTCATGAATACATTAAATAAACACATAGACATGTTCTTAATCATCATAAACATAATGGAAAAGATAATCAAACGAATTGGAAGATGGCCCTCCGTCCCCGGTAGTCGCCGTCTTCTTCTCCGTCGTCAAAATCTATGCCCTTCGTTGTAAGCGCACCGCCTCAAATGATCTCCTCCTCTCTATGTTCACGTACTGCTCGGTTGTGTTGTTCACGTAATAGTTACGTGAATCTTCTCTCGGTTATCTTGTTCACGTAAGAATTACGTGAAATCTCCTTCTCCCCTTTGCCTACTGCCTTTCACCTCCTCCTCTTGTTAGTCTATCTCCGTACGTGAATATATCTCTTCCGCAATATACGTGATTGTCTTCCCTTCTTTTCTCCAAGTTTCGTCCGTTGCTCTCACGTGAATATCTTTCCCCTCCTAATCCAATCTCTCGCTCATCTGTACGTGAATATCTATTCTTAAAAATCTATCCAATTTCCTCTCTTGGCCTTCTTTCCAAGTTTACGTCTCTTCCTTGTATATTATATTATAATATAATATAATACTTCCTTGCCAATTGACATGTCCCGGTGCATGATTATTTCAACTCTTGAGACCCAATTTGAATTCTTGTCACATTTATGTATTTTTCATCATCTTTTATTGATAAAATGCTTAATTCCTTGGATTCCTGCAAAACATCAAAAACGGTAACAAAAGACGTAATTCTGCTCGAATACCAAAACAAAAGTACAAGAAAATATAATAAAATATAAGTGCAATTATGCACTTATCAGCCCTTAAGGCCAAGAAGACTCGTGAAGAGTGTTGGTAGCTCGGGAAGAGCTTTGTATACTCGGGAAGAGTATTGTGCTCGGGAAGAGCTTGTGTACTCGGGAAGAGTATTGTGCTCGGGAAGAGCTTGTGTACTCGGGAAGAGTAGTGTGCTCGGGAAGAGCGTTGTAAACTCGGGAAGAGTTGTTGTGTGGCTAACTTGGAGCCCTCAAGGCCAAGACAAATTGTTCTAGTGGAACCTCGGTTGGAGGTTATCTAACCGGAAAGAGGAGACGTAGGCGATTCATCGCCGAACTTCTATAACAAATATCCTTCTCTTTTATTGCTTTATTTTTCATTACGCATTTATTTATTTATTCTTTTTATTTATCGATTGACTAAAGGCTTCCGCAAAGCGCAAAATATTTTTATTTTACAAACTCATTTTAAAAAGCTAAAGTAGCCAAGGAATCTCATTCACCCCCCCTCTTCGATTCCAACAAGTGGTATCAGAGCCATTTGATTTTTGTTTTTAAATCAAAATCTTTTTATGGCTAATCTAGCAAATGAGTTTGCTCAAGGTCAATCGACGAATCGCCCTCCGCTTTTCACGGGTGATAACTACGGTTATTGGAAGAATAGAATTTCTCTATACATCCAATCCGTAGATTATGATCTATGGAAAATTATTGTGAAAGGTCCACATATTCCTTTAAAGGAAGTTGGGGGAATTAATGTTCCCAAAGAAATGGACGATTTCACTAGAGCGGATATGATTTTAATATCACAAAATGCTAAAGCTATTAATATTTTGCATTGTGCCTTAGATATGAAGGAGTACAACCGGATCTCGATGTGCTCAATGGCTAAGGAGAAATGGGACAAATTACAAATTTGTCATGAAGGAACCAACCAAGTAAAGGAGACAAAGATAGACCTCCTTCAACTCAAATATGAGACATTTGAGATGGATTCCGGAGAAGATGTGGATTCCATGTTTAGGAGGCTCACCCAAATCATCAGCTGTCAAATTGGCTCTGGCTAGATGGTATTCAATCAAACAATCATATTCGTTAAGAAGACACATCCATCTTCTCTGTCTCAATTTCAAACTCTTATGATCAGTATATATGGTAAAAGACGTACCATATAAATAATATCACCATATCTTCAATGCAAAGACTATGGCTGTCAACTCTAGGTCATGCACTGGATACTTCATCTCATGTGGTTTCAATTGTCTCGATGCATAAGCCACAACATGTTTATCCTGCATCAATATACAACCTAAATCAAGTAAAGATGCATCAATATATAATGCAAACCTCTCATGTTCTGATGGAATTGCTAACACCAGAGCAGTGGTCAACCGGCTTTTCAATTCCTCAAAACTATGCTCACAAGCTTCTGACCATATAAATGGTACCCTTTCCGTGTCAGTTGTGTCAACGGTTTAGCAATCTTCGAAAATCCCTCAACAAATCATCTATAATATCCTGCTAAACCAAAGAAACTACGAATCTTTGGCACAGAAGTAGGCGTTGACCAACTGCTTCTATCTTTCCTTGGATTCACTGTTATACCCTCTTTGGAGATCACATGTCCCAAAAACACCACATTGTTCAACCAAAACTCACACTTGCTGAGTTTGGCATACAATTGGTTTCTTTCTCAAATTTTGCAACACAGTATGAAAATGTTGGACATGATTTCCTTCACTCCGAGAATATTTCAGTTTATCATCAATAAAAACAATCAAAAATTGATCAAGGTAATCATGAAATACCATATTCATCATGAAGACAACTGGAGCATTAGACACTCCAAATGGCATCACCAAAAACTCGTAATGCCCATATCGAGTTCTGAATGTTGTCTTCTGTACATCTTCCTCCCTAACTCGTATTTGATGATAACATGATCTCAAACCGATCTTAGAATAGGTCATAGATCCCTGTAACTAATCAAATAAATCATCAATACGTGGGAGAGGGTATTTATTCTTAATCGTTACCTTGTTCAATTGTCTGTAGTCAATGTACAATCGCATTGATCCATCCTTCTTATTGACAAACAACACTGGAGCACCCCAATGCGATACACTGGGGCTTATGTATCCCTTGTCAAGTAAATCTTGCAACTGAGTCTTCAACTCTTTCAGCTCAGTTGGTGCCATTCTGTATGATGCTCTAGATATGGCAGATGTACCAAGTAATAGTTAATTTCGAATCCACTTCACGACTTGGTGGAAATCAAGGAATCTCATCTGGAAATACATCTGCATACTCTGCTACCACTGGTATATCCTCTACTCTTATCTCTTCTTTCTTCTCAGCTATATTATTAGCATAAATTAAATATTTTGTATGTCCATGTTCTAACAAACATGACATTCTAATAACATATATCAATGGATCTTTAGCACGAGATCTCTGCCTATAAAAAGATCCACTGATTCCCCTGTTCAGAAAGAAAACGAATTGTTTTCTGACAACAATCAACAATAGTCTGATATATGCTCAATACATCAATACCGATAATACAATCAAAATAATTCATATTCAGTACAATCAAGTCTGCTTGTACCACATGTTCATCAAACTAAATAGAACATTCATAAACAATCTGACCAACCATAACATTCTTCCCCTTGGGTGTCAAGACAGAAAGAGGCATCAACAATGGAGACGAGCACATATGATACTTCTCAACAAATTCTTTGCAATAAAAGAACCAGTATCAATCAATAGTAAAGCAGGATAAATAAATAAATGACACTTACCCGTTATCACATCCCCAGGAGCTGTCTCTGTTTGCTCCTTATTCAGTGCATACACTTGAACTTGGGTTGTTGTTTGTCCCCCAACTACACGAGGCATAAACTGTGGCATCTGCTGTATTGTGCTCTCAGACATATCTCTTCTGTTCGATTGCCCTCCAGCTTGAGGACAATCCCTTCTGTTCGATTGCCCTCCAGCTTGAGGACAATCCCTCACAATGTGGTCTGTCATACCACATCCAAAGCATATCCGACCATCTTTATACGGACAATCTCTCCTAAAATGTGGCCATCCACAATTATAACATTTAAGTCCCCTAATACTGCTTCCCAGCAGTTGTCCTTTATTGACTCGTTCACCACTTTTAATATTATCAAATCTCTTACAACTGAACGTCGAGGATGATGCACCTCCTCTTGGTTTAAATTGCTCCCTTCTAGGTTTCATGCTGTCTGGAGTAGGTTTCTAGGATTGACTTGCATCTATGTAAGCACTAATTCCAATCTCCGCCATCTCTTATCTTGTCAAGGCATATTCAAATGACACAGGGTTATGTGAAATTACCATATCAAACAACTCAGGCATTAATCCCTTTAAGAAATGTCTGATTTTAGCTTTGTTCTTAGCAGCATTGTGTGACACATACCATAGCAGGGACGAGTACTGTAAAACATCGTCTGCTACCTTCATATTACCTAGTTTAAGACTTGTAAACACATCTTCCTTTAACTGTCTAGCTGCAACAGAGAAATAATGGTCCAGAAATCGACTTCTGAATATATCACAGTCTGAAAGCTGTCCCTGAGCTCTCATTTCAATCATTGTCGTCTTCCACCACATCATCATTTTCTTAGCCAACTGAAATTCAACTAGTCTTAACCAAGCTGACTTTGCACATGGAGCTGACACAAAGATATGTTCAATACGCTCCAACCACTCCTCTGCTTGCTCACCAGATTCAGTCCCTCCAAATCGAGGTGGCTGATAATTCAAAAACTGAGTCAAGGTCAATTCGCCTGGTAGCAACACCTGTTCCACTGGCCCTTGCCCTACCTGTGGTGGTGGCAAAGGAACCAGATCAACACTAGCGTTCACACTCATAGCATCCCTACTTATTCTTGGGGATTCAAAGGTATTCTAACTGTCGTGCTGCAATTCAAGAGTTAACAACAAAACGCAAACACATAAAGCATGTTCATATAACACAATATACTGCATCAAATGCATAAACATGCTTCTAAGTGAACACTCATCTCACTAGTTCACTTTTTCTACCCTTTGTTCAACCCAGTCATCTAACCACTGTACTGATACCACTAAATGTGAAGTCATGTTACCTTAATCCTCACTTAAGCATACAATTCAGTACATGTCATTTTGTTATTTAACAGGATTAAGATATTATCTGGTCAAGATTTTCATCACATCATCATTAATTACAGTATTCTCATACATCACATACTGGACATCATATACATCTCAAAAATTTCTTATAAGATCTGTTGGAACCTAAGAGGGGGGGTGAATGAGGTTCCTTGGCTACTTTAGCCTTTTAAAATGAGTTTGTAAAAATAAAATAATTTTGCGCTTGCGGAAGCCTTTAGTCAATCGATAAATAGAAAGAACAAAATAAATAAATGCTTAATGGAAATAAAGTAATAAAATGAGACAAGAATTTGTTATAGAAGTTCGGCGATGAATCGCCTACGTCTCCTCTTCCCGGCTAGAAAACGTCCAACCGAGGATCCACTAGAACAACTTCTTCTTGGCCTTAAGGGCTCCAAGGATAGCCAAATCTTGCACCAACTTCACTTATTGGCGACTTATACAATTTTCCAACTTGCGTCGGTGTTGGAGGACCTTTACAATAATCAAATCACACCTTCACGGTGTACCAACAACAAGAATCAAAAGATCACACACAAGAAGTAAATTACAAACTCCAATACAATATAAATGTATGAAGTTTGCAATGCTAGAATGATTTTGATTGCACACAACTTTCTTGTAGTTTATACTCTTGTTTCTTCACTTCAAAATGATCCAAAACACCCATATTTATAGTGTAGAAGGCCTCCAAGGCTCCTACTAGCCGTTGCTACTCATAAGGCTGAAATCACTCCTCGATCGCCTCGGACATCGCCTCGGGCGATCACCTATCGCCGCGTTCCAACGGTCAAAAAATCCTCAGATCGCCTCAGGCGATCAAGAGCAAAAATTAAGGCCGTAGCTTCAGCATGTCCAAATTTTGCATCGCCTCAAACGAACACCACATCGCCTCAGGCGTTCCAGACCATCGCCTCAGGCGTTGGTGACATCGCCTCGGGCGAACTCCCCGCGCGCATGCCCGCGCATTGCCTCGGCGTCGCTTCAGTCGATGTGCGGGGGCGAAGTCCCTTTGGCTGCCATCGCCTCAGGCGATGGTCACCATCGCCTGGGGCGATCTGCCCCGCATGCTCGCCTAGCCATCGCCTCTGTCGATGTGCGTGGCGATCCTCGCCTGGCACCCATCGCCTGGGGCGATGGCACTCATCGCCTGGGGCGATCCGTGTCTTCCAAAAGACAATTTTTCTTTGGCATTTCAATACTATTACAATCTTCAAATTTGATCATAATTTATGCTGCATACTCAATAAAAACCATTAGTACAAAATGTATAGGTTTTGTAATCATCAAAACAAAAACGATAATTTTATTTAAAATAGAGGAATGAGAGTTGTAGCGTTTTAAGGCGCAACAATCTCCCCCTTTTTGATGATCACAAAACCCGGTAAACTTGAAAGAAAATAAAACTTATAACAATGCAATGCATAGAGAGTTTAAACTCCCCCTTAATGAATGCAATGATAAACAATGTTTCAATGTGCATTTTTATCACCTTTACAAAATGTGTCACAAGTTGTAAAAACAATTAGGTTGCAAATAGCACTTCAACAATCAAATTTACAACAAGTTTACATAACAAGTTTACATATACATTCTCCCCCTTTTTGTGAGAATAAAAAAGGTGAAGGAGTTTTTTTAAAAAAATTGGACATAGTTTCCTTTAAAAAATGAATAAACCATAAATCCATTCAAATAATACACAATCAACTCAAAATCCAATCAATAACTTAAAATCCATTAACATACACAATAAACTAATTCCAACATCAATTGAACAATTACAATCCTTACAAACAATTACAAAAGGATAAAATCTAAAAAAAAACACTAAAACAAAGACAACTCAATCCATGCCACCATCACCATCACCATCATTCCCGTGAGTAGGATCCTCGTCCATGTGAGCACTGGAAAACTGAGAACGAAGAGCGTCCACTTCATGTCGTAAATACGACAAATCTTCTCTCGAGGAGTCTTGGTAAGCTCGAAGAGACGCAACATCATCTCGAAGGGAATGGAATTGAGAATTCATGTCGACTCTCAAGGATTGAAATTGAGAGTTCATATCCTCACGAAGGCTTTGGAATTGCGAAGTAAAGAAAGCAAAAGCGTCTTGATTGAACTCAAAAGAAGAAGAAGGTTGATGACTATCAGGAGCTGGAATATCCGCCCCAATATTCATCATGTCATCAAAGGTAGATGGAGATTGATGCTGAATGGGTGGCTCATCAAGATTTGGTTCAATCAAGAAAGGAAAATGAACCCTTTGGGCACTAGTCATCCTATCAATGGGTAATGAGGGGTGATCTTTAGGATTGAAGGCAGAAAGTAGGTTCCCCGGATCATTAACCCAACAGGAAAGTGAAAGGATTGCAAGAAATTTTGTTAAATAGAAAACACCTAAGATTGAAGGTGTCCTTGGACTTGATAGGGAGTTTCTCATTGTCATCGAAAGGAAGGTTGAAATGAAGAAAAATCTTTGTTAGGACACGGCCGAATGGGAGAATAACCTTTTTTGGATTATGGGCGGTGTTCCTAAAGATTTGGACAATGAATCTAGGTAGGTTGAAGGGGGTCATTGTAATGATGTAATACATCAAGTATACATCATAGAATTTCAACCTAAGACGATCACCATCCCTAGGGATCATCGAGGTGATCACAATCTTGTGAAGGATTTGGTAGTTTGTAGGGATGGAATTCACAAGAAAGGATTGGTTTGGACATTGAGGGGTTCCGCCAAATATGAGATACAAGGCTTGGGCAGGATCACATACCCCATCATTAGGCCAAGTAGCTAGAGCAAATTTAGCTGGCCCATCCGAAGGAATGCGAAGAATATGTCCTAATTCAGTGCTATTGAATTCAATTGGACGATTGCAAACGATGGTTTTGATAGTTAACTCACCATCACCCTCAAACAGTTCAAGATTGGCATAGAAAGAATGAATCATGGATGGATACAAAAAATCGTTCTTTCTAGGGGGTTTGAAAAAAATTTCCCATTGTTGGAATTGAATCCAATCAAGAATTGGGAGCTGGGAAGTCCTAAGGAAATCGAAATCAAAGACATAACCCGGAATTAATTTGCGAGTAAGATAATCTTCCGGAATAGGCTTACCATCAAGTGGAGGACCCGTATAATTCCTATTGGATCGATTAGAGTGTCTCCTCCGGCTTGATTCTCCTTCTTCTCGGTTGCTTCGAGACATTTTGCAAGAAATTTGAGAGAATTGAGGTAAAGTTTCGATTTTTATGAAAAAGGGGTTAGGGTTTGCAAAAATCCAATTGGAAGATTTGTTGTTTGGAAAGTGAAATTGATGGTTTGGAAAGGCTTAGGATGATCGATTATAACAATGATGAAGAAATCTCGAATTATGGGTGAAAAACACGAAAAGTTGCTGAAAAAATGAGCAAAAGCCGTAGCCTTTTGTCTTTAAAAACCGAGATCGCCTGAGGCGATCTGGAGAACGCCTTAGGCGATCAAGAACGCCCGAGGCGATGCTTGCGATCGCTTGAGGCGATGCGAGCCACGCCCGAGGCGATGCTTGCGATCGTTTGAGGCGATGCGAGCCACGGACGAGCACTTCGCACAGAATGCTGAGGCGATGGTTTGGCAACATTTTGAGCTAATTTTTGGACCAAAAAAAGATTTTTGATAATTTTAACTAACATTAAACCATCTAACAACAAAAAATAATCACATAATCTCAAACACAATAATTCACAATTTGTGACTTTGAAAGGCGATTTCAAGATGCACTTTTGAAATTAAATTTTGAGCTATAAAATTCATTTAACATAATTAATTTATGTAAATGAATTTCACAATTGCTCTATGCAAATGATGAAGTAGAGAGCTCCCCCTAAATATGATATCATTTGTTAAGGTATGCAAACATGCTCAAAGTTCAATCATACCCAATTCACCACGAAGAAAAATAAAGTGTTTTCGTCTAGTGGTTTTGTGAAAATATCGGCAATTTGATCCTTGGTATTAACATAAAATAATTCAACATCATTTTGCTCGATATGGTCACGAGTGAAATGATGCCTTATATCGATATGCTTAGTCCGAGAATGTTGAATTGGATTTTTAGATAAACATATGGTGCTAGTGTTATCACAAAAAATTGGAACTTTTGAAACATCTAGCCCATAGTCAAGTAATTGGCTTTTCATCCACAAGATTTGTGCACAACAATTTCCGGCGGCCATATATTCGGCTTCGGTTGTTGAGAGTGCAACACAATTTTGCTTTTTGGAAAACCAAGATACCAAGCTATTACCGAGAAAGAAACAAGTACCACTAGTGCTTTTCCTATCCACCTTATATCCTCCAAAATCGGCATCGGAGTAAGCTTTCAAATCAAAGAAAGAGTTTCTAGAATACCACAAGCCGAGATTTGGAGTTTTTGTAAGATATTTAAAAATGCGTTTTAAGGCGAACAAGTGTGATTCTTTTGGGGATGATTGAAATCTAGCACATAAACAAACACTAAACATAATATCCGGCCTACTAGCCGTTAAATAAAGCAAAGAGCCAATCATACTCCTATAAAGCTTTTGACAAATTGGTTTACCTTGTTCATCCTTGTCAAGCTTGGTTGATGAGCTAATTGGTGTTGATGCACTTTTAGTATTATCCATTCCAAATTTCTTTAGCATATCTTTGACATACTTTCCTTGGCTTATAAATATTCCATCTTTGCATTGTTTGATTTGCAATCCAAGAAAGTAGTTGAGTTCTCCCATCATGCTCATTTCAAAATTATCTTGCATCAATTTAGAAAACTCCTTGCACAAAGATTCATTAGTAGCACCAAATATGATATCATCAACATATATTTGAACAATAAGTAAATCATTTCCCTTAATTAAGGTAAACAAAGTGATATCCACTTTTCCTCTTGTAAAGCCATTCTTGGTTAAGAATGAAGATAGTTTTTCATACCAAGCTCTAGGAGCTTGTTTCAAACCATACAAAGCTTTATCAAGTTTAAAAACATGGTCGGGAAAATGTGGATCCTCAAAGCCGGGTGGTTGATCAACATACACCTCTTCTTTCAAATCACCATTCAAGAAGGCACTCTTGACATCCATTTGAAAGAGCTTAAAATCTTTAAAGCAAGCAAAAGCAAGAAACATGCGAATGGATTCTAAGCGAGCAACGGGTGCATATGTTTCATCAAAATCTATGCCCTCTTCTTGGCAATATCCTTTAGCTACCAACCTAGCCTTGTTTCGAATAATCGTCCCATGTTCATCCATTTTATTTCTAAATACCCATTTTGTTCCAATTATGGTGTTGTTCGAAGGCCTAGGTACAAGATTCCAAACTTTATTTCTTGTGAATTGATTTAGTTCCTCTTGCATAGCCAAGATCCAAGAATCATCAAGCAATGCATCATTAATGTCCTTAGGCTCTATGTGAGAAATGAAAGCAAGATGATTACAAATATTGATATATGAGGATCGAGTTTTTACCCCTTTTGATGGACTACCGATTATGAGATCCATGGGATGATCCTTGGTGGTTTTCCAATCCTTTGGAAGTTCTCCATCCTTTTTGGAATTACTTGACTCCACTCTTTGTTCTTCTTTATCACCACTAGAGTTCTCAAGGGTGGTTGACTCTCTCCTTTGCTCAAGTAATTCTTCATCATCACCATCCATGGAAATTCTTGATATTCGAGTGTTAGTCTCATCAAATATAACATGAATAGATTCCTCAACAATAAGATTACGTTTATTAAATACTCTATATGCTTTACTAGTATTAGAATAACCAAGAAATATACCTTTATCCGATTTAGCATCAAACTTACCAAGGTTATCCTTACCATTGTTGTGAATGAAGCACTTTGAACCAAAAGCCTTGAAGTAAGAAATGTTAGGCTTTCTCCCCCTCCATAATTCATATGGAGTTTTCTTGAGAATTGGCCTTATTGATGAACGATTAATGATATAACATGCGGTGCTCATTGCCTCGGCCCAAAAATATTTTGGAAGTGAATATTCACATAGCATAGTACGTGCAATTTCCACTAATGTCCTATTCTTCCTTTCAACAACACCATTTTGTTGAGGTGTCCTAGGACAAGAAAAGTTGTGACCAATGCCTTTGTCATCACAAAAGTTTATAAAATTTTCATTCTCAAATTCGGTTCCGTGGTCACTACGGATACTTTTTATTGAAAGAGTTTTCTCATTCTCAACTCTTTTTGCAAATATTTTGAAATTCTCAAAGGCATCACTTTTATGGGCTAAGAACAATGTCCAAGTGAATCTAGAGAAATCATCCACAATGACAAATGCATAAGATTTTCCACCTAGACTAGTTGTTCTTGAAGGACCACACAAGTCTAAATGAAGCAATTCAAGTGGCATAGAAGTGGAGATAACATTTTTATTTTTGAAAGATTCTCTAGTATGCTTTCCTAGTTGACAAGCATCACAAATAGAATCAACTTGTAAATCAAGGTTAGGCAATCCAACAACAAGATCAAGTTTTTGAATCTTACCAATGGTGCTCAATCCAACATGACCAAGTCGTCTATGCCATAACACATTTTTGTTATCATTCAATGTTACAAGGCATTTTACATTTTGAGAAGAAAGATTATCCAAATCAACCTTGTACACATTCTCACTTCTATAACCAATGAATTTAATGGATTTGTCATGAGTGTATGATACGGTGCAATGAAGTGATGCAAATGAGACTTCATAACCTTTATCACATAATTGACTTATGCTAAGAAGGTTATGCTTAAGTCCTTTGACATAAAGTACATCATCAATAATAGTAGAGTTAGAGTTACCAATTGAGCCAATGCCTTCAATGATTCCTTTGCTATTGTCTCCAAAGGTGACACTTCCTCCACTTTTAGCTTTTAGTGACAAGAACAAGTTCTTGTCACCCGTCATATGTCTTGAGCATCCACTATCGAGATACCAAGAATTGGACCTCTTACTTGTTCCTCCCTACAAAACAAATTTTTAATATTTGGACCTTTGGTACCCAATTGTTCTTTGGGTCCATGTTGGTTAGTAACAATGGGGGATTTAGGAATCCACTTCCACCTCTTGTTTGGTTGGTATTGATTTTTGAAAAATCTACATTTATTTCTAACATGACCAACCTTACAACAATAGGTGCAAGTAGGGGGATTATGCTTGGCTTTGGCTAACAAGCTTGAAAATGTTTTTGACTTGCTTGAGAAGCCTAATCCGGCTTTATCAAAGCTACATCTTTGCAAGCCAAGCAATTCATGAAGCATTACACCACTATCATTAAACTTCCCAAAAGATTTCTTTAAATCAAGTAGTTCATTTTTCAAAGTAACATTTTCTTCTTCCTTTTTAGCCAAGTCCAACTTTAACAATTTATTACTCTTTTTAGATTTACCAAGAACATCAATAATTTCATTATAAGCATCTAATAATTCATCATAAGATGGTACCTCATCATCTTCATCTTCATCTTCAAGAGCCATTAGACAAAGGTTTGCTACTTCTTCATCGGAGTCACTATCACTCCATGTGGCCATTAAAGCTTTCTTCTTTCCCTTATCCGCCTTCTTTCTACTTGGACATTCATTAGCATAATGACCATTTTGTTGACAATTATAACAAGTTACCTCTCGTTTAGTAGAATTCTTGTTGGATTCGGAGGTCTTTGGCTTGTTGTATTTCCGGTAGAACTTCTTGAACTTCCTTGTGAACAATGCCATTTCCTCATCATCTTCGTCATCGGATTGTGCTTTCTTTCCAACCAAGGCAATCCCCTTGCCTTTTGCTTTTTCTTCATCCTTCTTCATTTCCTTCCGGGTTGACATCTCAAGCTCATGGGTAACCAAGGTACCATGAAGTTCATCAATATCATATGATGCACTATCTCCTTTGTTAGATTCAATGATGGCCGTCCTCTTGGCATCCCATTCTTGTGGTAGGGCTCTAAGTGCTCTTCTCCATATTTGTTTTGGAGGATACTTCTCTCCAAGTTGGGCAAGCTCATTGATGATTTGAGTGAGCCTTCTAAACATTGAATCAATGTTTTCTCCGGACTCCATCTCAAAAGTTTCATACTTGAGTTGCAATAGATCAATCTTGGTCTCCTTCACTTGATTAGTGCCCTCATGACAAATTTGCAATTTGTCCCAAATTTCCTCTGCGGTTGAGCACATCGAGATCCGGTTGTACTCCTTCATATCTAAGGCACAATGCAAAATATTAATCGCTTTAGCATTTTGTGAAATTAATATCATATCCGCTCTAGTGAAATCGTCCATTTCTTTGGGAACACTAATTCCCCCCAACTTCCTTTAAAGGAATATGTGGACCTTTCACTATGATTTTCCATAGATCATAATCTACGGATTGGATGTATAGAGAAATTCTATTCTTCCAATAACCATAGTTATCACCCGTGAAAAGCGGAGGGCGATTTGTCGATTGACCTTGAGCAAACTCATTTGCTAGATTAGCCATATAAAAATTTTGATTTAAAACAAAAATCAAATGGCTCTGATACCACTTGTTGGAACCTAAGAGGGGGGGTGAATGAGGTTCCTTGGCTACTTTAGCCTTTTAAAATGAGTTTGTAAAAATAAAATAATTTTGCGCTTGCGGAAGCCTTTAGTCAATCGATAAATAGAAAGAACAAAATAAATAAATGCTTAATGGAAATAAAGTAATAAAATGAGACAAGAATTTGTTATAGAAGTTCGGCGATGAATCGCCTACGTCTCCTCTTCCCGGCTAGAAAACGTCCAACCGAGGATCCACTAGAACAACTTCTTCTTGGCCTTAAGGGCTCCAAGGATAGCCAAATCTTGCACCAACTTCACTTATTGGCGACTTATACAATTTTCCAACTTGCGTCGGTGTTGGAGGACCTTTACAATAATCAAATCACACCTTCACGGTGTACCAACAACAAGAATCAAAAGATCACACACAAGAAGTAAATTACAAACTCCAATACAATATAAATGTATGAAGTTTGCAATGCTAGAATGATTTTGATTGCACACAACTTTCTTGTAGTTTATACTCTTGTTTCTTCACTTCAAAATGATCCAAAACACCCATATTTATAGTGTAGAAGGCCTCCAAGGCTCCTACTAGCCGTTGCTACTCATAAGGCTGAAATCACTCCTCGATCGCCTCGGACATCGCCTCGGGCGATCACCTATCGCCGCGTTCCAACGGTCAAAAAATCCTCAGATCGCCTCAGGCGATCAAGAGCAAAAATTAAGGCCGTAGCTTCAGCATGTCCAAATTTTGCATCGCCTCAAACGAACACCACATCGCCTCAGGCGTTCCAGACCATCGCCTCAGGCGTTGGTGACATCGCCTCGGGCGAACTCCCCGCGCGCATGCCCGCGCATTGCCTCGACGTCGCTTCAGTCGATGTGCGGGGGCGAAGTCCCTTTGGCTGCCATCGCCTCAGGCGATGGTCACCATCGCCTGGGGCGATCTGCCCCGCATGCTCGCCTAGCCATCGCCTCTGTCGATGTGCGTGGCGATCCTCGCCTGGCACCCATCGCCTGGGGCGATGGCACTCATCGCCTGGGGCGATCCGTGTCTTCCAAAAGACAATTTTTCTTTGGCATTTCAATACTATTACAATCTTCAAATTTGATCATAATTTATGCTGCATACTCAATAAAAACCATTAGTACAAAATGTATAGGTTTTGTAATCATCAAAACAAAAACGATAATTTTATTTAAAATAGAGGAATGAGAGTTGTAGCGTTTTAAGGCGCAACAAGATCCTATCTCGATCAGTTATATCCTAGCAGTAGAATGTAGACTCATAATCCCGACCTCCCCCGTCTTTGAGTCCCTACAGAAATAACCACACACCATGAGTATATATATCATAACTATAATCAACATCAATAAGTGCATAAATATTGTATAAAAGTTTTCCTGTATTTCATGCATTAAAATACTCCTCTTTGGTTGTTCCTGTACAAGCATCAATATCACAATAGACAAAAATGTCATGCCAGATTTCATTCATCATCAAGATATAACGGGACATACATGATATTGTTTTCCAGATCAATATGCCAGTGACTCAGCCTTCACGTCTTCATATTAACATCACATATCATATTTTTGTCCTCACGTTATAACAGCCATATCTCATGCCTCAATTGCATCATGCATTACAACATCAATCACATGCCTCATTGGCATCATCACAATAATATCATGCCTCAATGATATATCCAATCATCACATGTATATATATATATATATATATATATATATATATATATATATATATATATATATATATCATCGATACTCGTATGTTTACACGTACATGTCTCCCGTTTTCAAAAGTAGCAAAATCAAGGGTTATTGCTTAACCTTCTCTATGACATGTCCTCTGTGACGGTGCTATATAAAATTCAATAATTCAATGTTATAATCAACTTGATTATAACACCAAGAAATGATAATATTTTCAATAAATAAACCTAGCGATCGATCTGTCCTTTCAGCTTTTGATCGCTTCAATTTAGTAACCCTAGCGATCGATGGGTCTCAGATAGCGATCGATCGCTTAATACTTCAAATTTCAACACAAAGTTTATGCCTAATACGCGATCCATCTCTACGATCATGCAATCGATCGCAGCCTAGCGATCGATCAGTAACAAGCCAGTGATCGATCGGTAAATGCACCGCCTCACTTGTTCTTAACCTATAGCGATCGATCGCTACACGGCTATCGATCGGTCGTATGCTCTGTAATTTTCAGAACATCACTATTTCCATGTTTATCTTCATGGTCTCGTCACCTTAATCCTCAATTTTACATTAATTACATAAATTACATATATTTACTTATCAGGACTAAGATAATATTACTACTGATCAAGAGTTTTCACTATGTTTTGCATTTACATAGATATACATCACATCTTGTATATCATTTACACATCACAACTCATTCACTCTCGATCAGTATAATTTCTAGCAGCAGAAGGTAGACTCACAATTCCCGGCTTTTCCCCAGCTATGAGTCCTACAGAACAACCACACATATACATGAGTATTGAAATGATGTTCACAATCTAACATCAATATAATGCATCAAGACGATATAATCAACTTCCTATAATTCATGCATATGCAATACTCCTCTATGGTTGTTCCTGTACATACCTCATGTACATACCTCAAAATACAATATATAGCATAATACAATTGGCCAAATATGTCATCACCTATTTCATTCAACATCATGTTATAACGGGACCGATATGATATGCCTCTCAGCTTAAATGTCAGTGGCTCAGCCTTCACATCCCATATTAGCAGCACATGTCATATTTCCGTCCTCACACGTTATAACAGTCATATTATTTGCCCGACAAGAGCATATCTCTCATGGCATCAACTAGATGCCTTAACAATATCAATATAACAACCAAAGCATATGCCCAACAATGGCATATCTCTCACATGGCATCAATGATAAAGCATATGCCCAACAATGACATACCTCTCACATGGCATCAATGATCTCATCATCATATAAAATAATTCATACTCACAATAATCTCACATCTCAATCAACAATACATCATATCAATACTGGTACATCAACACGTATCTGTCGTGCGATACAAAATATATAAATTCAGGCAGCAATAGTTAATCGCCTCTTTGTCCTGTCCCCTGTGATGATGCTACATGAATACCAACAATGTATCATGTCAAAAATAGCCTTCAATATCAAATTCTACAAAATCCTAACATTTTGAAACATATAAACCCTAGCGATTGATCGACATTTTTACCGATCGCCAACATTTTCCGTGATCGATCACCACTATCTCGAGATCGATCGCCAAAATGTTCTGTTCACCCGCGATCGATCGCCATGTTTCAGCGATCGATCGCCAAACCATTTCACTGCCTTACAATTTTACTCTGCTTCAGCGATTTCATGTCTATCTTCATGGTTTATCTCCCACAACTTAAAAATCCAAATCAAATCTTGATAAATGGATACTTTAGCATCATATGAACATGTTTCCATATCATTACAACTCAAGTTTTTACATTATAACTCATATCAATTCAAGAACTATTAAATATTCTTCAACTCTAACTCATCTTAATCCAACATAAAATAAGTATACAAAGCACATAATCCTTACCACACAAAGCCAACTTATAAGTTACAACAAGTTCTCTTGATTCCAAGCTCAATTCCAAGACAAGAAAGCAAGAGAGAGCAAGGTGTTGGAAGAGAAAGTTGTAGAGACTTTTAGGTGAAATATGGTGTTGTATATGTTTGTCAAAGCTGATAATTCTCATATATCCAATGTTACACAAATCATATCAAAGTCATCCCATGTCAAGTGTACTCCATGTAGTCTACCATGCATCACATATATGCCTTCCATGCAGACTTCATGTTATACCAATGGCATAATAAAACATGTATGCTTATAACTCCATTAGTTCTTCCCATCTATGTTGCATTGCATTTCAGAATATAGTTCCCTTATCCCACATGACCATCACTTAATTGTGTTTCCCAACTATGTTTAGTGTATTCAACATAAACATTTTCCTTTTTATTATTGATTTCATACTCAGTTCAATCCGAACCCCAGTCCAAACTCATATCACGACCAACCTACGTCACGACACATAAATGAGTTAACTTGAGGTATTATTGCATAATTACACAACACTCAAATGAAACATGCATACTTCATGGCTAGGCATTACATGATTCTTACCAACTAGTTTTCTTTTCACTTCATATACAAGTTTCTACCTTGACCTCCAAGCCAAATTCAAGCACAAATGCAAGAAGAGGGATAATGGTTTGAAGAGATCAAGTGTAGAGATTTATGTGCTTCAAATCTGAGTTTTGCTCATATATATATTTAGGTATAAAACTATAAATCATACCTGATTCATGCCATAGCAAGTGTATTTCATGTATTCTACCATACATCAAATCTATGTCTTCCATGTAGAATTACTACTATATCAATTGCATCATAAGACATGTATTACAACAATTCCATATAGTTATTCCCAATTTATTACATTTCATTTAGTCACATACCTTGCCATATCAAATATGAACATCATTCCCCACTTATACTCGGTTCAACCCGAACCTGAGTCCACATACCTTCCTATATCAAATATGAACATCATTCCCTCTTATACTCGGTTCAACCCGAACCCGAGTCCACATCATTCAGTAATTATATCGTAATTATACATTAATTCGATAAAACATGTATGAACATTTCTAAGCATTACAATAAATCTTTTCATCATCTAACTTGTCATTTTTTTTATTTTTTGTCCCGTAAGTTTTTAAGTCGTAGTAAGTTGGTTTTTATTCTTTTTTTAGTTCTTTTTCATCGTAGTATTGACGTGGTGTCGAAAACATCAACACGCTATGACAAGAACTTCCAGTACCACATCATCAATTTTCGGCAACACATCATCATTTTCTAACGCCACATCATCACTCTGGTAAACATGACTAAAGGTGAAAATAATAAACAATTTATCATACACCTTTAATTAGAAAACTTATATGACTAAAAATAAACAATGAGCAAGTTAAACGAGCAAAATTGTAATTTTTATCTTTTTGTTAGTATATTAAGATCACAGTTACACACACACACGAGTCTGATACGGCATTGATTAAATCTAATATCATATGATTAAATGTAATAAGAATTTTCAAATCAACCTCGTCAATCAACATCTCACCCATAGCATGAATAAACTACGATCTACATTTAAAATTACAAAATTTCAACTTTAAAAAATTTAATTTTTGACATAAATTTTTGGGTAAACGCTTAAAATACACGTATAGAAAATATATATTACCAAAGAATTTGAACTTATAGATTTAATGTAAGCTAAATTAATTATGCTTTAATTTTTTTTTAGCATTAATTGGTTCCGAGACTCACCAACATATGGACGCCTAGTTTGAATATTTAATGCAAATGGAAAACATGCTGGTTTTTAGTAAAACAAATGAAAATAGCATATATTTAAAATCTGTGGATCACCCCATGTATCCATGGACGAATCTAATCATGTGATTGACGGGGGCAAAAATATATGTTTTTGAGTGAGGCACATGCCCCCTCCCTAGTTGTGTGCAATCGGTTATAATCGAACCTAAATTTTGAAAAACCAAACCGATCGAATTTCTTTCGTCCAACCGAACTGATCGAATTTTACTATCAAAATTGAACCGATAAAAATCGGTTATCTTGGTCGATAACCAAATTAACTATAAAAATAAAATCTAAATAAAAGAATGATATAACCGAATTAACCGATTTTCTGAAGTAGTTCGATTTGGTCGGTTTAATCGGAATTTTGCTAACATTTGTCCCTCTCCATAGGGTGCATTAGCCCTTGCATGTATCCCATGGCAGCTGCCCCCCTCAATTTTTTTTAATTATATATATATATATAATTACACTTTTTGCCCTCCTAAAATTGCAGTTCGGCCACCTTAAATTATTTATTACCATATCATCTGCCTATAAGCTTAAATATACGTGATGCAGTAAAATATTACGCAATATTTATTTTATATGTATATTAGGTCTCAAAAAAAGGCAAAATTTTATACTTTTTGTTTGACGAGGCGAAATTATATAGGCACCGTTGGGGTGCGGGATAGGATTAGTAATCTTCGGATTATTAATCCTATCCCATGTTTGTTTCATTTTTTTTCCAAAAAATATCCTACTATATTTATCTCATTATAATCTCAAGTTACAACAAAAAGACATAAATATCCTTACCACCTTTTTTTACTATCTCAAAATTTGAAATTCTCGCCAAAAATTAAAACTTATTTCATACAACTTTATTTTTATATTATATTATATTATTTATTTCATTCTTATTATTATTTTATTATTATTATATAATGATTATTATAATATATTATATTATTATTATTATTAAAAAATAATAATTTAATATTATTCATATATATATGTGCACATAGATATTATGATTATTATATATATTATTATGTTATAATAATAATAATTATTATTATATAATTATTATAAGGGTTATTAATATAATAATTTTATATATTTTTATATATATTATTTATTATTATTAATTATATAGAGATATACACGCACACACAATATATATATATATTAGGTTTATTATTATTATTAGGATTATATATATATATATTATAATAATGTTATATAATCAGATATATATATATATACTATGTTTATTATTATATATTCTGATTATATATATTATAATAATATATAAAATTATATATAGATTATTATTATTATATATGCATATAGATAGGATATATTATTACGTAATAATAATAATAAGTTATAATATGCTATAATATAATAATTGGTATATTATATTATATATATACTATTATTATGTTATTATTATTATTATTATTACTACTATATATATGTATACATACAAACGCACGCCATATATATATATATATATTATAATAATGTATATAAATTATATAGATATTACGATTATTATTATCTATGTATATAGATATATATATTCAAATATATATATTTTTATTATTATTTATTTTATTTTATTAATATTATAATATACTATTATATTATATATACATACACACAATTATATTATTTATATTAGTATTATTATTTTATTAATAATAATAATAATTATTATATTATAATATAATAATAATAATTATTATTATATATTATATATACTATTATTATTATATATGACATACACACAATTATTATTATTATTTATTATATTATGATTATTAGATATAAACTATTATTTTTATTATATTTTATTATTATAATGATAAGGGCATTATTTAGACATTACACATATAATAATCCTTATCAACCATCTTATTCTCCAATCAAACAGCATATAACTTATCACATACTATTTTTAACAATCATTCCACAACTTTTTAATCCTTACATTACTTATCATATCCATCACTTCAAACGGTACCTTAATTATTCCTTCTATCAACATTCTTATGTAACCTTTACACATTGGACAAGGTCAAGCCGTCACGTAAGACCTAAAATATACATACTTGACCTCCACACCTATATAGCCATGCATTAGTATCCTGGACAAAAAATGTTCATGCTTCTTCCTAAAGCTAAAATCTTGTAATGGAATCAAACCAAGGCCTACAAAAAGAAGTGAAATATCGGGGCATTAGGCGGCGGCCATGGGGGAAATTCGCGGCGGAGATACGTGACCCGAATCGAAAAGGCGGTCGGCTGTGGCTTGGCACGTTCGACACATCGGAAGATGCTGCGAGGGCATACGATAGGGCAGCGTATGCTTTGAGGGGTCATCAAGCGATCCTCAATTTTCCTAATGATGGACATTACAGAAATTCCGGTCCCACCCCGCTTAGGTTGAGTCCTCCTCAGCCGGTGGCGCCGTCTCAAATTTCTAATTATGCATCTTCTTCGTCAAATGCTGTAGTTCAACGAGATCTTTTTGCGGCGGAGCCCGATGAACAATTTTTGGAGTTGGAGTATCTGGATAATAAGTTGCTTGAGGATCTTCTTGAGACACGATTCCATGGGAATGACAATAAGCTATAAAAGCTCTGGTAAAAAAAAAAATGTATGATTCTGGTCAACATATGTTGAATATCTCATATTCCAACCAAAATTATGGAGTAACCCAAATAAGATTATTTCATGTGTATATTTACTCTTCTGGAGTTAATAATATCATTTGTTTAAACAAAATTTAATAAGTAAAATACAAGAATTACTATACAACAAGATTATAATTACTTAAAACGTTTTTCCTCTAAAGCTATACCTCACACAAGATTATAATTACTAATGGAAACACTCTCAAAAAGTAAGTTTTATTAGTTCCACCATTTGCTCTACGATTCCGGTGCTTTCTTTAAAGATGATACCGTTTCTTGTTTGTTCAAGCTGTTTATCACATAATGATCAAGTTAATTTGGGGTAAATTGCATAAGAGTCTGATACTCGGCAATAGAATGACACTACCTCACCTTATTTTACTTGATCGCCTCCCGACCTGCTTGGGTTAAAGTAAAGATCATTCAGCATTGATTCCAACCTACCGACCTCCCGACCTACTTGGGTTAAAGTACAGATCATTCAGCATTGATTACAACCTACCGATCTCCTGACCTGCTTGGGTTAAAGTAAAGATCATTCAGCATTGATTCCAACCTACCGACCTCCCGACCTGCTTGGGTTAAAGTACAGATCATTCAGCATTGATTCCGACCTACCGACTTAATCATCGTTTTGTCTCCGAGATAATCACAACTTCAAAACAAGAAGACCTAACTCTCCGAGCTCCTATCTGATCAATCAGTGATGATGCTCATTAACCTGGAAAGCTCCAGACATCTTGCCTCTGAGAATGATTTGACCAAGTCCACATTGATCAAGCACGTCCCGAGATTTTAGGAAGTGGAAATGAATAACGACTTTATCAGTTGGCAGACATGCTCTGGAATCCCGGGAATCGTGTAAATCGTGGCCTTACTGCATTAAGATGTATCTACATGAGGTAAACTCTATAAATAGGGCACTAATAGAAGATTTCAGGTATGATTTTTCACATATACACGCCCACCTACATCAGCTATATTTATTACGATTTTCCCATTATTTACCGATATCTGACTTGAGCATCGGAGGGGACACGCCGGAAAAATATTCCGGCACCCTTCTAACACTCATTTCATGTCTTGAACATGTCATTCAGGACATATATCTTGTTATTTAGCCCACCAAACAGCATAAGGAAAGGTAATCTCATTCTTCATTGATACTCTGCAAATCGTCATCATCTTTGGGAGCATCAATTGGCGCCGTCTGTGGGAACTCGTTCGAGCTAAGGCGTGGATATGGAAATAGGAAGAAGAGGACGCGGAAGAAGGAGAGCATCCGAGGGGAGAAACCCCCTTGAATCATCGGAAAACACTGAAAATATTCCACCGGTATCAGGAGATCAGATGCCTCCAGTAAACAGAAGGGTAGGAGATCTCACTTTGGAGCAATTGGCTCAGTACATTGCCCAAACAGTGGATATGGCAGTAAGGGGCAACCAGGTACCACCCCGTCATAACAATCCACCCCGTCAGCCTCCTCCCATGAATTCGGGAGCCCAGCAAGTTGAACCAGAGCAGTTAACCGCTGATCAGCCGATGGTTGAACCTACGATACCAAATCAAATGGAAATGGTATGGGAGGAGATACGAAGATTGGGCCAACAAAGGGGAGAAAGAATGTCGACATCTCGACGAGAAAGCCCTTTTTCCCCTCCAATCCTGAGAGAAGATCTTCCTCCGAATTTCCGACAACCCATGGTTGGGGAATACGATGGGAGCACTGATCCTGAAGAACATCTCGGGAGGTTCAAAAATGCAGCATTGTTACATCGGTATTCAGATGGGGTCAAGTGTCAAGTATTTTTAACAACACTCGTAAGGTCGGCTCAGCAGTGGTTTAATTTTCTCAAGTCAAATACCATTCGTAAGTTTGAAGACTTCAGTTCTGTTTTCCTGAACCAATTCGCCAGTAGCAAGAGGTATCAAAAGACCTCTTTGAATCTGTTCACTACCAAGCAGCAGGAGCAAGAGTCCCTGAGAGAGTTTGTGCAAAGATTTAACAATATCGCATTGGAGGTACCTACCGCCACTCCTGATGTCCTCATCAATGCATTCACTCAGGGATTGAAGGCGGGGGAGTTTTTTAAATCATTAGTTAAAAAGCCTCCTCGGAGCTATGATGATCTCCTTGGCCGAGCTGAGAAATATGTCAACCTGGAGGATGCACAGAAATAAAGGAGGATAGAAATGAAGCCAGAAATAAGGAGAGAAAGGATGGAATCAGGAAAGAAAAGGCTATTTGAAAGGGGTGATGATCATGGCAGAACCAGAGGACAGCTTTTAACTCGCACTCCCTTGACGATGAGTTTAGAGAAGGCTATGGATTTTTGCGATGAAAAGAGGAGACTAGAAAGGCCGAAGAAGGCAGAGAAAGGACATCGCTTGCCTCCCTCTGAAAAATATTGTAGATTTCATAGGGAGTATGGACATTTGACCAATGAATGTCAAAGGTTGGAAGAAGAGGTCGAGAGGATCATTCAAGGGGATCCTCAAATTAAAGCGATACTAACCACAAAGCCAGAACCTTACATTCCAAATAGAAGAGGAAGAGATCGAGGTTGGGAAAATAATAGACGAGAAGCACGGCGAGATAACCAACCTCATCATCGAGGTTGGGAAATTTCACCGAAAAGAAATGACAAAGGAAGAAGAGAACAGGAGCACAATAATCCAACCCGTGGAATTATACACATGATTTCAGGGGGAGCAACAGATGGAGATTCTGGTCGAGCTCGCGAAATGCATGGACGGATGTCAGAGTGTTCGGAAATAGTAGCGGATGTCAATCTCAAATCTGACCCCGTAATATCTTTTGGACCCAGTGATTTAAGAGGAATTGTTGCACCACACACCGACGCCTTGGTAGTCACAGTTACCATCGCAAATTATGATATAGCTCGGATATTTGTTGACACTGGAAGCTCAGTCAATGTGTTGTTCAAAGAAACTTTGGATCAAATGCAGATAGAAGGTTTCCGCTTTGAACCTATCATGACACCTCTCTACGGCTTCACAGGGCATGCTATTAAGCCTATGGGTCAAATAACCTTCCCTTTGTCAATGGGAAATTGTTCCAGACGAGTTACTAAAATGATTGACTTCACAGTAGTAGATGCTCCGTCCTCATATAATGGTATAATTGGATGACCTGCTATGAAGGAATTTCGAGCTATTTCGTCTACCTATCACCAAAAATTAAAATTCCCATCTGGCACGAAGGTAGGTTTACTACAAGGTGACCAAAAGACTGCTCGAAACTGCTATATGAGTGAGGTAAAAGAGGAGAGCAAGAGATCAAAGTTTCAGGTCAGTGCAATAGAAGGAGGTAAACCAGAGCAAAGTCCGAAAATGTTAACTCTAGACTGCACAGATGAAGAACCTGATTTAGTGGAGCTCAGTTCTCCCCAAAAATGGTTAAGGTGGCCAACGACTTAAGCCAGGAGGTCCGCACAAAGTTAATTGCGTTCCTAAAATCTCATGAAGACGTATTCGCATGGTCAGCTCGGGACGTCGGAGGCATAAATCCTACTATTATGCAGCATCGCCTTAACATTCTCACTGGTGCAAAACCTGTAAAACAAAAGAAGAGGCACTTCGGCACAGAGAATGATAAGCTAATTAGAAAAGAGGTAGAGGAGTTACTCCGAGCTGGCCATATCCGTGAGGTACAATTCCCAACTTCGTTATCAAATGTGGTCCTGGTGCCCAAGAATTCAGGAAAATGGAGAATGTGTGTTGACTTTAGGGATCTTAACAAGGCATGCCCTAAGGATTGTTACCCTTTACTACGGATTGATCAATTGGTGGACTCCACAGCGGGACATCAATACTTGTGTTTCATGGATGCCTACCAGGGATATCATCAGATCCCATTGGCCCGAGAAGATCAAGATAAAGTAAGTTTCATCACCTTAGACGGGACATTTTGGTACTTAGTAATGCCTTTTGGATTAAAAAATGCGGGAGCTACATATCAAAGGCTCATGGATAAGGTATTTACGGCACAAATTGGAAGGAACATAGAGGTTTAAGTAGATGACATTTTAGTAAAATCAAGGTTGGGAGATGATCTCATTCCTGATTTCACAGAGACATTCTCAATGTTACGATCGTACAACTTGAAGTTAAATCCCCAAAAATGCCTCTTTGGGGTAAAAAGCGGAAAGTTTCTGGGTTACATTGTAACATAAAGGGGGATTGAGGCTAATCCAGAAAAAGTGCAAGTTGTGCAATCCATGTTACCTCCTAAAAATCTACAAGAAGTACAAAGATTAACAGGTCGGATTGTGGCTCTTTCTCGTTTCATATCAAGATCAGCCCATCGGAGTTTGCCATTTTTCCAGGTTTTTCGAAGAGCCAAAAAGTTTGAATGGGATGAAAGATGCGGAGCTGCATTTGAAGACCTTAAGAAATATTTGGCCGAGCTCCCGATCTTAACCAAGCCAAAGACAGGAGAGTGTTAATTTGTTTATTTGTCAGCAACAGAGGAGGCCATCAACTCGGTGCTCATCAGGCAAGAAGATACTATTCAACAACCTATATATTACATATCTCATGCGTTGAAGGGACCAGAGTTACGATATATGGAGATTGAAAAGTTAGCTCCATATTGGTAATGACAGCCCGACGATTAAGACCACATTTTCTTTCACATCCGATATCAGTGCTCACCAACAGCCCGTTGGGAAGAATATTAAATCGAGCTGAGGTATCAGGACGACTTGTGAAGTGGACAACCGAGCTAGGAGAATATGATATAAATTATGAACCTCGGGTAGCTATTAAAGCTCAAGATTTGGCCGATTTTATTGTTGAAACCATAAGGCCTGAGCAAGGAGAGATTTGGAAGATCTACGTGGACGGATCTTCCTCTAAGGAAGGCAGTGGAGTAGGGGTAATTTTAATATCTCCCCGAGGAGACGAAATCAAGATAGCAGTTAGGTTGGAATTCTGAGCTTCCAACAATGAAGCAGAATATGAAGCCGTTTTAGCAGGTATGCGAGCAGCTAGAAATGTTGGAGCTACTAGGATTCATATCTTCTCTGATTCCCAGTTGGTGTCTCAACAAATGAATGGTGTTTACGATATAAAAAATGAAAAGCTTGTCGAGTACGCTCGGGCAATTGAGAAGGCTAAAGATTTCTTTGTGGAAACAATTTTTGAGCAGATCCCTAGAGCAGGGAATGACAAAGCTGATAGCTTAGCTAAAATGGCAAGCTCATTATACAGATGGAAAGATCGAGAAGTCATATCACAGATCGAGCTAAGTCCTTTCTCCGTCTCCCAATCTCCTGATCTGGAGGAAAATGATTGGAGGGCTGATATTTTTGATTTCTTACAAAAGGGTACCACGCCAAGTGATCCTAAGAAAGCATACAGATTGAAGCAAAGATGTCTGCGTTTCCTGCTCTTAGAGGGAATGTGTTGGAATCGAAGAGGGGGGTGAATGAGATTCCTTGGCTACTTTAGCGTTTTAAAATGAGTTTGTAAAATAAAAATATTTTGCGCTTGCGGAAGCCTTTAGTCAATCGATAAATAAAAAGAACAAGTAAATAAATGCGTAATGTAAATTAAAGCAATAAATAACAAAAGGATTTGTTATAGAAGTTCGGCGATGAATCGCCTACGTCTCCTCTTCCCGGTTAGATAACCTCCAACCGAGGTTCCACTAGAATAAATGATCTTGGCCTTGAGGGCTCCAAGTTAGCCACACAACAACTCTTCCCGAGTTACAACGCTCTTCCGAGCACACTACTCTTCCCGAGTACACAAGCTCTTCCCGAGCACAATACTCTTCCCGAGTATACAAAGCTCTTCCCGAGCTACCAACACTCTTCACGAGTCTTCTTGGCCTTAAGGGCTCCAAGGATAGCCACACACTTGCACCAACAAGACTTGTTGATGACTTTACAATTTTCCAACTTGCTTTGGTGTTGGAGGACCTTTACAAGAAATCAAACCAAAAAGCACCTTCACGGTGTACTCACACGAAGACAACAAGACTTAACAAATGGAAACAATTACTAGCTACAATACAACAACAATGTATGGAGTTTGTAATGCTATTCAAGAATTTAATAATCAAAGCTTTGGTATAGTTTGTAGACTTGTTTCCTAGCTTCAAAATGCTCCAAAGCATCCATATTTATAGTGTTGAAGGCCTCCAAGGCTCCTACTAGCCGTTGCTACTCATAAGGCTGAAATCACTCCAAGATCGCCTCGGACATCGCCTCGGGCGATCACCATCGCCGCGCCCCAACGGTCAGCAAAAATCACGGATCGCCTCAGGCGATCGCTGGATCGCCTCAGGTGATCCAAGTCAAATCCCAATGCCGTAGCTTCAGCAGCCTGAAATCATGCATCGCCTCAAACGATCTCCACATCGCCTCAGGCGTTCCAGCCCATCGCCTCAGGCGTTCGTGTCATCGCCTCGGGCGATCTCCCTGCGCGCATGCCCGCGCCAAGCCTCGGCGTCGCTTCAGTCGATGTACTGGGGCGAAGTCCTTGTGGCTGCCATCGCCTCAGGCGTTGGTCACCATCGCCTGGGGCGATCTTCCCCGCATGCTCGCCTAGCCATCGCTTCTGTCGATGTGCGTGGCGATGCCTGGCCTGACACCCATCGCCTGGGGCGATGATCACCATCGCCTGGGGCGATCCAGACCAGATTGCACACACTTGAAAATCATCATTCCAATCCACTTTTCATCACTTAATCTGCACACTAAGTAGATGCATTAGTATAACAAACACAAGTTTTGTTGATCATCAAAACTCAAAGATTGACCGGGGATATTTTAACGCATTAAACGCAACCATGCGTTTAAGGCTCAACAGAATGTTATATAAAATGTCTTTTTCCCGACCTCTCCTCAGATGCTTGGGTCCAAAGGACTCGGATTACGTGCTGAAGGAGATCCATGAGGGATGTTTTGGTAATCACCTCGGGTCATTGTCACTAGCCCGGAAGGTTGTCCTGGCTGGTTATTTCTGGCCCACTATTCAGAAAGATGCCGCAACTCTTGTTAGAACATGTGATAGTTGTCAACGACATGCCCGGCTTCAACTCCAACCTGCTGCTATGATGAAAGCAATTGTAGCTGTGTGTCCCTTCGACCAGTGGGAAATTGACATTGTTGTTCCTTTCCCACTAGTACCAGCCCAAAAGAAATTCCTAATTATAACTATCGATTACTTCTCTAAATGGGTGGAGGCTGAAGCTGTCGCTAAGATTACAGAACAGAAACTATTAGATTTTCTATGGCAAAATATTGTTTGCAGGTTTGGGGTACCAAGAAAGTTAATCTCCGACAATGGAAGGCAATTTCAAGGCTCCTTGATGAAAGCATTGTGCGAGGAGATGAAAATACAACAGGCTTTCACCTCAGTAGCTTATCCTCAAAGTAACGGCCATGTAGAAGTTACCAACAGGTCTCTGGTGCAGTCTCTTAAAGCCAGGCTAGGAAGAGCTAAGGGCAATTGGGTGGAGGAACTCCCCAGTGTTTTATGGTCTTACAGAACCACTTCCAAGACAGGAACCGGCAAAACTCCTTTCAACTTAGTATATGGAAATGAAGCTGTCCTTCCAGAAGAGATCGGAGCTCAGTCATGCAGAATAATTCATTATGACGACTCAAATAATGAAAGAAGGTCTATTGACCTTGACCTTATGAAGGAAGCAAGGGAAGCAGCTGCTCTTCGAATGGAAGCTTACCGGGGTCGAGTAACACGGGCTTATAACCGACGGGTTGTCCAACGGAGTTTTCAAGTGGGTGACTTGGTTTTAAAGAAAGTGCAAAATGTGGAGATCAAAAAATTAGATCCAAAATGGGAGGGTCCTTACAAGGTAGTGGAAAAATTGAGTTCGGGTGGTTACTACCTAAAATACATGGAAGGAAAAATGCTAAAGAGGCCATGGAATGCTTATCACCTTCGCAAAATATTATGCTTGATTTTCTTTTTCCTTTTATTTTTATGATGTAATAAATTCCCACTCTTTCTTTGTTAATACAAAAAAATGAAGTATGTTCTTCAAAAGATAATTGTTAAAAAAAACAGCTCTACGAGCTATATCCAAGGTCCGAGCTTCGTAAGCTCGTCCGACCTCCAAAGACAAATAGACTTTACGAGTCTCAGCAAAGCTCTGCGAGTTATATCCATGGTCTGAGCTTCCCGAGCTCGTCCGACCTCCAAAGACAAAGACTTTACGAGTCTCAGAAAAGCTCTACGAGCTATATCCAAGGTCCGAGCTTCGCAAGCTCGTCCGACCTCCAAAGACAAATAGACTTTACGAGTCTCAGCAAAGCTCTGCGAGCTATATCCATGGTCCGAGCTTTGCAAGCTCGTCCGACCTCCAAAGACAAATAGACTTTACGAGTCTCAGCAAAGCTCTGCGAGCTATATCCATGGTCCGAGCTTCCCGAGCTCGTCCGACCTCCAAAGACAAAGACTTTACGAGTCTCAGAAAAGCTCTACGAGCTATATCCAAGGTCCGAGCTTCGCAAGCTCGTCCGACCTCCAAAGACAAATAGGCTTTACGAGTCTCAGCAAAGCTCTGCGAGCTATATCCATGGTCCGAGCTTCCCGAGCTCGTCCGACCTCCAAAGACAAAGATTTTACGAGTCTCAGAAAAGCTCTACGAGCTATATCCAATGTCCAAGCTTCCTGAGCTCGTTCGACCTCCAAAAACAAAGACTTTACGAGTCTCAGAAAAGCTCTACGAGCTATATCCAAGGTCCGAGCTTCGCAAGCTAGTTCGACCTCCAAAGATAAAAAGACCTTACGAGTCTCAGCAAAGCTCTGCGAGCTATATCCAAGGTCCAAGCTTCACGAGCTAGTCCGACCTTCAAAGATAAAAAGACTTTACGAGTCTCAGTAAAGCTCTACGAGCTATATCCATGGTTGAAACTTCCCGAGCTCGTCCGACCTCCAAAGACAAAAAAGACTTTACGAGTCTCAGAAAAGCTCTACGAGCTATATCCAAGGTCCGAGCTTCGCAAGCTCGTCCGTTCTCCAAAGACAAAAAGACTTTACGAGTCTCAATAAAGCTCTACGAGCTATATCCAAAGTCCGAGCTTCGCAAGCCCGTCCGATCTCCAAAGACAAAAAGACTTTACGAGTCTCAATAAAGCTCTACGAGCTATACCCAAGGTCCGAACTTTACAAGCTCGTCCGACCTCAAAAAACAAAAAAGACCTTACGAGTCTCAACACAGCTATACAAGCTATGTCCGAGGTCTGAGCTTCACGAGCTTGATCGACCTCCCAAAACAAAAGGACTTTACGAGTCTTATGAGTTATGATCCAGGATCGAAATTTACGGTCTAACTTACATCTTGAACTCCGAATTCGTGTTTACCCCTTAAAATAAGTGAAAGATAATTACTAGTTCATGCATAAATCATAATCGATCTTCTCAGATCTCAAAATACGTTATATAGCTATGTGAGCATGCCGAATTTTTTTAGTTTTAGCTTGCTAGCTCCCAGAGTTTTTAGCTTATGTTAATCTCTTCTTGACAACCAGACGGTGTTCATTGATTAATCGTTTCATAATGATTTAAGTATTAGAGTAATGGTCGAGCTCCCAAATTTCAGAAATTGGTACAAAACAGAAAATATGTTCATCTAACACGCAGCTTAACATAAAATACTTGTCCAAAATAGGTACAATGAAAATCTGAAAACCCAAGTACTATTTGTCTCTACAATGTGTATTACAAGATAGGGGCATATCAAGCATCAGGAGGGACGTTTTGGAGGACATGATCAAAATCAAGAAAATCGGAAGAAGTTCATTCAGGAGGGTATCCTGCCTCTTTGAACTGAGCAATACAACCATTGAATCTGACCTCCAAGTACCCAAAGGCTTTTTCACCACTTAAATCCATAAATTCAGAAGATTTCAGGAATTCTTCTTTGAAGCTGGTTTTGGATTGAGAAGCTTTTGCCTCTGCCTCTTCCAAACTCTTCTTAGCCACTTCCAATTCTTGAGCAGTTACCTCGGCGACCTCTCGAGATGCCTCCAAAGCTCGGCGGGTTCCTTCCAACTCCTTGTTGTAAAGGTGGGCAGTCTTTTGGGATTCATCAAGTTGGGCCTTGAACGTTTCTATTTGCTCCTTCAACCCGATCACTTCTTGTTCATGAAGAACTTTGAGGTTGTTCAAGGAACGTTGGAGGTCGGCGTTATTTGCTTCAAAAGTTTTAGAATCTCTCAAGGACTGCCTACGGAAGTTGTTGGCTCGTGAGGAGAATTCGCCTAGTAGGAGCATAGCCTAAAGAAGAAAATAGTAGAGTTTGAGCTCAAAATATAGCAAGTATAAATAAAAAATATATATGTGAATAAATAGAAGATATAACAAAAACCTCTGTGAAGCTGCTACAAGTCCTTTTAGCCAGCTCAGACCAAGACAGGCCTGCCATGAAATCAGCATCCTGTTTGGCGGCTAAATCACGAAGCAAAGAAATGGCTACGGTACTGGGACCTTCACCCACCAGGCGCACCCCATCATGGTAGGACTCAAAAGCTCTGTCCCTCGATCTCTCCACTGAAGTCCTCAGAGCCTCTGTACGGGGTTCCACCTGCCTCAAAGGTTCCACCTCTGGAACTGAAGCTTCATTCCCAACTGTTAAATCCGTAATCACTTCATCAGCAGGAAGGGCAGACTTTTTCTTACGCTTCAGGGAAGTCTCAACAGCTTCAGTTTCCCCTGGTATGGCAATGGTGACAGCAGGAGCAGTAGGCTCAGGAATACCAGTTGAGCTTGCTTTACCTTTTCTCTTAGCAGCCGCTTTCAAAATAAAGGCATTCATGACTCTGTCAACTGAAGAGGTAAATGCATTTATGTTAGACACAATAATAATGATGAAGACAATAGAAGAAGAAGAGATAAGTTTTATTTTAGCTACCGAAGATTCCCTTCAAGGGTACGTCTGTCGAGCTTAGACCACAGTGACATAAGAGATCTTCAGATAAGAGGTGAGAGATATTGAAACACCTCGACCCGATCACCGACCTCACCTCAGTAAATAAAGGGCTCCGCCGAAACCCATCAGGTGGAGAGGGTAAATGGGGGAGATGATCACGCCAACGGGAGAACATTGCCCATGGACAAGGAGGTTTAATGAAAAAGTAATAATTTTTCCAGTATTTGTTACTTGAAGGATACCCATCCAAAAATTTACATCCAGGACGAGCAGAGAAGTAAATAGGTCCTTCTTTGGACCTCTTAGCAATCATGAAATGACTAAGGGAGAAGCAGTCTAACCTCAATCCTAAAGCTCGGAACAAAATTACAAAAGTACAAAGGAGGTGGAAGGCATTTGGGGCAAATTGACTAAGGTTCAAATGATAGTATCTACTAAGTTGTAGAAAGAAGTCACGTATGGGGAATCACAGCCCCCCTTCGATCTGATCAAGATAAAAAGTATAATAATCAGAGGGGGAGCTCATGAGGTCGGTCCTCAGGAGAAGGTATGATGATATCATAATCATCAGAAGCATGGCTCAAGGTTCGGATTGTAGTCTCAGCCGAATCCTTAAGGCCTGAACGATAAAGGACATACCAAGGAGAGTCCTCTATTTGAAGAGTATCTACTGTTTCCCCTACCTGAATTGTTGATAAGGTCGGATCCTCAGTTAGAGGAAGGGTTCCAACCTCACCTCGGGAGGAAGCACCCGAGAGGGAAAGTGAATCTTCAGAAGATTCATAACGATCAATCTCCCTAAACACAGCACCCGAAGTAGAAGAGGTGGAACCACTATCAGATGACATAATGGCCAAAGAGAAGTCTTTTCTATTTTTCAGAGTAAGAGATGAAAGGGAACAAGAAAAATAACAGATCTTACCTAATGAGCGAAAAGAGGAAAGAGGTTGGGTCCGAGCTTTCTGCAACTAAAACAAAAGATGAATGAACGAAAGAGACATGGTATTTATAGCAAAAGTGTGCGCAAGATAGACCGTCGGATGAAAACGTTATAAAGGGTCACGATCAACCTCGGGAAATGGAATGTTACTGTTTACAATTTGAAATTCAAATTTTTCAATTTCCCGCCCTTGCAATTTCACTGCTCGGTCAAGTATACGAGTTTCTGACCTTTAGTGTCAACTCGACTTGGGAGGGGGGATTATGATACTCGGCAATAGAATGACTCTACCTCACCTTATTTTACTTGATCGCCTCCCGACCTGCTTGGGTTAAAGTAAAGATCATTCAACATTGATTCCAACCTACCGACCTCCCGACCTGCTTGGGTTAATGTACAGATCATTCAACATTGATTCCAACCTACCGACCTCCCGACCTGCTTGGGTTAAAGTACAGATCATTCAGCATTGATTCCAACCTACCGATCTCCCGACCTGCTTGGGTTAAAGTAAAGATCATTCAGCATTGATTCCAACCTACCGACCTCCCGACCTGCTTGGGTTAAAGTACGGATCATTCAGCATTGATTCCGACCTACCGACTTAATCATCGTTTTGTCTCCGAGATAATCACAACTTCAAAACAAGAAGACCTAACTCTCCGAGCTCCTATCTGATCAATCAGTGATGATGCTCATTAACCTGGAAAGCTCCAGACATCTTACCTCAGAGAATGATTTGACCAAGTCCACATTGATCAAGCACGTCCCGAGATTCAGGAAGTGGAAATGAATAACGACTTTATCAGTTGGCAGACATGCTCCGGAATCCCGGGGAATCGTGTAAATCGTGGCCTTACTGCATTAAGATGTGTCTTCATGAGGTAAACTCTATAAATATGGCACTAGATTTCAGGTATGCTTTTTCACATATATACGCCCACCTACATCAGCTATATTTATTACGATTTTTCCCATTATTTAGCGATATTTGACTTGAGCATCGGATGGGACACGCCGGAAAAACATTCTTGCACCCTTCTAACACTCATTTCATGTCTTGAACAGGTCATTCAGGACATATATCTTGTTATTTAGCCCACCAAACAGCGTAAGGAAAGGTAATCTCATTCTTCATTGATACTCTGCAAATCGTCATCATCTTTGGGAGCATCAGAGTCCATCTTTTTACCCCAAACTGGCTAAAAAAACTAGGATAAAAGTTAATAGGCTAAAAAATTTCAATATTTTATTTTATTTTTTCCCTTCAAATTATTTTATTTGTAAATCTAAAAGCATGCAAATGGTTTTTTCTGAAAATTAATCCAAGAATATGTTTTCCACCTTCGCGTTATTGATTTGCAATTCTAAAGTCATGAAATGCTTTGCTGAAAATTAATCCAAGAATATTTGTTGTCACAGATCAAACATGGGATTCATGCAGCACAGTTTGATTTCTTGATTCTGGATTCAAAGTTATACCGAGGGAAAGTTACACTGATCATCATATAATTTTGAGAGCTTATTCGGAAATATTTTTAAATTTTATGGACTAAATCGGGTCTTGTTTGTTAACAATTCAGTCCTAAGTTTTAAACATATTCCCGATTTAGTCCATCGCATTTTGTTTCTTACTGCCGACTTAACGTCTGATACTGACTTAAAAAATAACGTTAGCTACTAAAATGGATCATTTAAAACTTTGGAGATTGGACCAAAAATATATCCAAACTACACGAATGGTTTAATGTATTTTCCCTAAAAAGATATGTTAGATAGATATATTTCCATGACCCAAAAGCACCAAGAAAAATCAACGTCAACCATTTTAATAATTATATGATCTTGTATGACTTCATCCCGACAGTCATCAGCTGGATTTTTTCGATACAATGTATCGAATTTAGGAAATCCCACGTCAAATAAATAAATGTATACCGTAGAATCAAAGAGATCCTTTCTAAATTGATAATCTCTCTAAACTGATAAAGAGTATTGGTCTTAAGTCGAGATCGGTGTTAAAATTTAATAACCACTATATCGTAATAACTAATATTTTTCAGAAAATCATAGTGCTAAATCTTGGTCCCAACTTTCGCATAAAGTGATATTTTTGAATAAATACATATTTCACGAGATCACCATTAATGTTTATCTTAGTTTGGTTAGGTGTTAACCCACTCTAGCAGTGTTGTTTCCATTCGCGGGAATGCGGTTGATTTTTGGCGTTTTGAACTCTCGTTTAAGTGGTCAACATTGAGTAAATTGAGTAATTCTGTAGTGCGAAGAAGAGTGTTGGATATAGTAGATTGGACATCCTGAGATTATGCTCATTCTCTAGCCATTATATAAGATTTTTTGAGTAACATTAGGGTTTTTTTTTTTTTTTGTATTGGCATAGTTCTTTGCAAATCTTGTCGGTCATGATAACATGGGGAGTGTTTAGGAGTCATATCTACGGAAACTGTTGATAAATTTAGAGAATCCTAAACTAATTTAAAGTAATTTTTTGGGGTGAAAGTTTCATCTTAAATAAATACTGATAATTTTTTTAGAAAGCCAAGAAACTATTTAAATTTTCTATGAGATAGTAAGCGTGATTATTTATTGATATTTTTTGGTGACTTGAATATAGACAGTAGTTTTTGGTGTATATGTATTTAGTGGCCAAAAACCTAATTTTAATCATTTCGAAGCTAAAAAAACGTAAACCCCTTTTATGTGATAACCTCTCTAAATTGATATTTTTCTCCGGTCCCAACGATATCACTGTAGAGGGGTTCTAGTGTATAATTATTAGGCAATATAATGATCAAATATTTGTGCGCATTAAGTTAATCTGGTCATTATTATATTTAATCTGCTGTATTAATTGGCCCCTCTCATGATTCTTTTTCTAGTTGTTTGCAGGGAAGAAAAGTAGAAAGTAGCTCGTTTATGATTATTAAAAAAAGTGCGAATTTTTTATTTTAAATAGAATTTTACACTATAAATCATTAGCTATGAAAATACAATCTATTGTTTATTTAAATTATGACAGAATTATGATAGAAACTGAGGTTGAGAGTTTGTTTGTTGATGAGTAGTTGATCTTCAAGGTCGATCATACAATTTACTATTTATTCTTTAAGACTATCATCAATTCAGCATTATTCTGTTCCTCTGTTTTAGGAGGTTTATCATATAAATAAGTACTTAATGTGAGTGAAATTGTTGTTTATGAATTTTAAACACATGACACAGCGTTAGTCAGATACTCTGATATCATATTATATTATTGTTTTATCTAAAAATATGAGCTTGAAGAGTCAAACAATACTCAAATTAGTGGAATACATTAATCAAACTGAATTTGAGAAAAAAATATAATTCGAGTTTGATACTATGAATCAAGAGATTCCCTGGATGCGTCATCAACGAATAAAATAGTTCAACTTTTAAAAAGACGAAGGTCCACTAGAAATTATTTAGTATTATGATTATGATACACTAAATTATTACAGAATTGTTACGATAAAATAATTAAACAAGATAACGACCTGCAAATGTTGCTCAGCAGCTGTATTGTCATGGTGATGGAATGATGCCCTTACTAGTTATAGGTTCGATCGGTTCAACCAGTTGAATCATTGATTTAACTGGTGATGACGTCAGCATTATGTAATCTATTTAAGTTTTGTAAAATATATATACCATATATTTTACTATAGTTTCAAGTTGTTCACAATAAAAAAATATCGTTACAACCAACATAACATGTCAAACTTCAAAAATCAGATAAAATGAAATGTCTAACATACAATAATAATAATAATAATAATAAAACATCTAAAAAACAACAAATAATGTCAAAAAAGATCAATATCCTAAAATTATAATAAAATATTTAAAATATTATGAAATTATTCACATATATTATAATTTACGAGAAACTAAGCATGTTTATATATAATATACAAGACACATTTATTGAATTATATGAAATTTTTGATAAAAACATACATAAAATATTATTTTGTAATCATTTCAATAACAATAAATTGTATATAAAATATTTTGCTATACAAATTTGATTTATAATTTAAAAAAAAAAAAAAAAGAATTAAAATTTTAAAAAGGAAAGAAAAAATGAAGGAACATATTGGTTCAACCAGTCAACCGGTTTACTGGTTGAACCGGTTTTTTACCGATTTAATCCGGTTCCCACTGATTTTTTATCGGGGTGGTTTTGAAGGGTCAATCGAACCGGATCAAGCACTGATTACATGTTAAACCGGTTGAACCGACCGGTTCGGACCGATTTTCAAAACACTGGTCAACAGTTTATAAAACACTGTTTCTTCCTAAATTCACACACACACTCTCTCTCTCTCTGATACAAGAGAATTTTTCTCCGAGAAACTAACCCAGCACCTTTCACTGTTGTGCCTCTCCAAAAAGATCATCTCTCACTCTTCCCCGTCTTCTCTCGGCGATCTCTCAGAATCTCTTCCAGAAACTGCTCGCACTCTTCATCGCTCAGTCTGGCATCTCTCTTGTTTTCCCTCGATGCTCATAGAATGAACTCCAAGTAGCTGTTCCCATGTTCTTGCCTCTCTTTTTTTTTCCCCAGAAAGTGATCGCTGTTGGGTTTTTCAGAAACTTCCCTTTGCCGAGGTTATATCCTTTCAACATCAAGATATCATCTCATGTGTCAGAGAACGATTCCATTCAAGCACAAACCCAAGATTTGATCAGATTACATTGCTCTCACGATATCTCCCATTTTTCTTTCTTCCTATCGCCAATGATGCAAGAAAAATGTCCCAAGATATTACCTGGAGTGATCATGCTACCAATCTGATTTCCCCCAATCTTGTTTCTCTCTTGGCGCTATTTCGATCTCAAGCATTTAATACAAGCAATGTTACGATCAGAATTCTCTCCGTTGTTTCACCTCTATGGATTACAATGAAACTCTCCCAAGAACCCTCCTTCACATTGCTTTCATATTCCCTTTCTGTCACAGAATAAACTCCAAGAACATGTTGTCGTGTGCTTGCCCTTTTTCCCAGAAGTTGCTCTCAATCATTCCCTTATTGCTATCGGTTTCAGCCCAGAAAACTCGAAAAAGGAATAAAAAATGCATGCTCCACCTATTCTTGACAGGATCCACCACACTCTCTGCCATCACCCAAGGAAAACCGCTGTTGTGACTTCTCTCAATCTGGCCGCACCATTCCGATTCTTGATCGCATTTCCCATTGCCGTGGTCGATTCCCACGCACGGCGTTACTGGTTATGAATTAAAGATCTAAGTAAGCAATTAATGCAACATAGGCAAGACATCACAATTCACACGCACATGTTAGCATATGTGCCCTAGAAGCCAAAAGTTGGCATATTGAGCTTTATGCACTCAAGCACATTAGTGCTCATTGGCACCTATAAATATATAGTATGTCCCTAACACAGAACAACACAGTTCTAAAACTCTTAGTCACATAATTCTCGTCGTAGAAAGACTAACATCAAACTAGCACTGGCGTTGAGATCGTGGATCTGGTCATGTTGTTTGGACGCGAGAGATCTCAAGCATCCTTCAGATCTATCACTATTGATCCTTATGTCAAGCACGCAGGACACTTCTCCCCAATCTTACATGGAGAAATTAGTAGAAAACCATGTTTTAATCGATAATCCAAAGGGGTTTGATGCTTCATGTCTTCCATCAACAGTTAAGCCATGAGACACTACTCATGTCATGGTGCCTTGCCTCACCCCTCGTGGGGGGGGGGGGGGGGGGGGGGGGGGGGGGGGGGGGGGGCATCTGGTGTGAGAAAGATGTGTATTTACCTGCCACTTAATTATGGGTGCGGTTCTGTTAACCTTTAAGATTGATCATCCTCGTAGGGACTTATTTGTGGACATTGCCATCCGTGGGATGGGTTAGTTTGACGTGAGAAGTCATAATTAGCCTGCATCCGTAGGGTTATGTCTATCGCGAGACAAATATTATGGGGTTGCATATGATGCATATGGGAGCTATCTTTAGTTTCATGAGGTCGGATGGACCCTCGCCCGGAGGCTATCATGAGCTAGTTGAACTCCAAGCCCATTAAGAAAATATGATTTTCCGTTCATTTGTCGTGAGGGTGACTGATTCGAAAAAATTTAGTTGGAGCATTCAATAACTAAAGTCCATAGTTTTTGGATTAATTAATAATTAATAAACAAACAGTTTGCTTATATTTTCTGTTAATTCTCAATATTGTGATTGCCGAGAATCCGACTACATCAAGTCTCGATACAAAATAAATTAACCGGACCAAATTATTTTGATAGGCTATTAATTTTAAAAATTAGTGTTTGCTTCTAAAAGGTACTTTATATCCTTGATGGGAACCCTCTTGTTGCCTCTGTTATTCATCTAATGAAGAGATCACCACACTTGTGAAGTGGTGGGACAATGATCTCGAGACTATGTGATATATGATAGCATCAATGTCAAATGTGTTTCAACGTGGATATGAGAAATTTGTTCACACTACTGATATTTTTCAACACCTGCAAATGTTGCTAGGTGAATGAAAGCGATTACTGAGACTCGCGACTTCAAAAGAGATAATTTCATTTCACCTACAAGACAGAGCTTTGGTCTATGAGCATGGTGTAAGAAAACTAGCTCTGTTGAGAAATTGGAAAATCTGAATGTGACAATACCTCATTAACTGGCTGTATATTTGATCTTATAGTCAAAATGTTGGAAACTCATGAGTCCTTGATTCAAATGAGAAACATGTTCTTCTTGTTGAATCTTCTACAATTGGTAGGAATGATTCAAGGATAAAGTAGAGGAAGTGAAATGGTTCCCGAACTCAAAAGACGAAAATGGATATAGTAGCAACTAAAAAGGATAATGAACTATATTTCACTGCTGGTCACTGGAGCAAAATTACAAGAAATACCAAGACTAGAAGCGTTCTAGAAAGGGTATATTTTATATTAAAATTAATGTTTCTATTGGTTCTACTTCTTTGGTATATGATACCAAGGTGCTCACATCTTTGCAAAGAGTTGCATATGTTGAGAAAAGTAGAGAGCCCTAGAAAGGTGACACCTACATCGGCTAAGCATTGTAGAAAGAGTTGTTGCAAAGGTTGTTTGAAACATTTATTTAATGTAGAATGTTAAAGTTGGGAACTAGTTTTGAACAATTGTGTATTATTTCATATTTAATGAAAACATTGTTCCTATTTTGATAGAGAATACCATTATTTTAAATTTGCAAATATGATTTGCAGTTTTTTTAAGAATGCACGTTTTATTGAATCTGGTAAACTTATGAACGATTAGTATGATTATGTTCAAAGAATATAAAAGGAATGATAACTTAAATCCCACATATCTTTAGCATGTGCTGAATGTCCATTGAATTTGATTCATATGGACGTATGTGGAGCACTAAATGTTAGTGCAAGATGATGTTGAGTTATCTTAAAGAGAATGTGACTCTCCCATTAACTCTTTAAAGTTACATATTTGTTGAACATAATCTATACAAATGCAGTGACCAAAGCTCCATATATGTATGGACTTAAAAATAATCCAAATATAAATTTTGGATTATTCTGCTTATGTAAAGCATCCAGTGGGAGATGGGTTGGATATTTGATCCATCTTATGCTATTTTGTGGAAATTTCAATTGGAGACAAAGTGTTTGTTTTTCTAGTGCAATCTTTCTAGAGAAAATATTTCTACGAGAAAGAAATGACAAGATAATATAACTTGAAAGGATTCAAGAACCACAAACCACTGGAAACGTGAAATTTGTGAAAATTAATTGAGTCATTCGTAACCTTTGAACTACACACACCAAGAAGATCTGAAAATGTTTCAAGAACTCCTGATAGATTGAATTTATTCCTAGAAAAGTAGTCAAAATGATTTTGACCATGGATGTGATCTTAGGACTTTCAAGGAGACGATGTTGGACATCGATTTGGGACATTGGCAAGATGCCATAAGATTTGAATGTACTTCATGTACTCTAATAAGGTATGAACCTTAGCAGATTCTCTTGGGGGAATTGTTCACATCGGCTGCAAATGGATCTATAAGCTAAAGGTTGGAGTGGATGGGAACGTAGTGACCTTCAAAGCTAGACTAGTGGGAAATGTTGTACTCATATGCAAAGAGTTGTCTGTGATGATCTTTTCATCAGCTGTGATGCTATAGTCTATTTGGATTTTGTTAGTTATATCTGCATATTATCACAGATGGATGTGAATAAAACATTTCTCAATTGTGACTTTGAGGTAAGAATGTAGCAGCCAGATGTGTTCACAACTACTTGGGAGTGAGCAAAATATTTGCAAACTCTAGAGGTCCATTTATAGGCCTAAGAAGGCGTCCCGAAAATAGAATTTTCGTTTGATAGCATTATCAAAGTGTTTGGGTTTGTTAAAAATCCAGAAGTGACATATGTGTGCAAAAAGGTTAGTGGGAGCGCGGTTATATTTGTAGTGATTTTCGATGATATCCTACTTATTGTGAATGATATTGGATTAATCGATTAAAACATGGTTATCTACTAATTTTCTCTGTTAGTTCCCGGACCTTATCGATGAGATTTTAAAGATGACAAAACATATCAGACCGGATCGAGTGAAATCAGACTGACCAGAACGATCGCCCCAAAACAGATCAAGCTGATAAGATGACAAAGCATATCAGACCGGATCGAGGGGTAATCAGATGACCAGATCGATAGCTCAAAACAAAACAAGCTGATAAGGCATATCACATATCAGACCGGATCGATGGATTTCAGACTGACTAAATTGATACTTCAGATCGATCTCAATCTTTATCAGATTAGAGCAGTCAAGGATACATAAAGAATGGCTCCTCAGTCCGAATCATTAACGGCTATTTATTGTAGCATTTAATGTCGTAATTAATGCTACAAAGGACCAAAGACTGAAGATTGTCATAAAAGGTAAGAAGACAAAGAAGAGCCTACCTGACAGTCGCCGAAAGTATGAACCAGAACGGCAAGTATCCTGAAGAAGAAGACTGTAGCTTACTCAGAGTTTAAGCAGAGTCAAAGTTGCACATTAAGGGAAATAATGTCGTTGGTACTTACAACTATAACAGGATGCAACAAAAGGAATATACAGGACTCTCGCTGATCAATTGAAAAACGCACAAGAAAGCAAAACAGCACAAGCTTACAAGCTCAGAAGCTCTCGAGCTGAAATTATTCTTAAGCACGATTACTTTGTAACATTTGATCATTTAGGATCACTGTGCGCAACTTGTGTATTCTGTGTTGAAAAATAGAAGTGAGAAACATATTGTAACTGTCAGACAGAGTGTGTCTGAGCAGATCGAGTGACTAGGAGTTTCAGTCTGGTAGTGAAGTAAATCCAGCTGAATCGCATTTTAACCGCCTTATCTATCTGTTATCCTGACCGTTTATTTTGAATTTCTTTTATCAGTCATCGAGATAAAGACACGTGTCTTCTCTCTCCTATTTAGCGGGCTGAACATTTCATCTTCTTTCATTTTTACAATTTACCGCTATCTGCTTTCTTATTCTCTCACTCTCCTAAATCTTCGCACTCTTTACCTTCATTCCAATGGCTACCATTACTCACAACTCTCTCTCCGTTGAGTTTAATGACATTTACAGGGCAGAAGATACAGAGATGGTGTCCATCTTCCGAGCTTTGGAATCATCTGGCTTGAGGAACTTTCTGGAGTGCGGCACAGTTGTTTATGAATCTGAAATCCGCGAACTATTCGCCAATGCCGTCTCCCAGAAGACATCAATATCCACCTCTGTCAAGGGCAAATCATTTGAGATCTCGCCGATGACGCTGGCCAAGACCTTTGGCCTCTCCAATTCCGGACTGACAGAGTTTGGACAGATTCCTCAAGCGTCACTCTCAGCTCTTCAAGGGAAGATTTCTATTTTTGGCCACCGCCTGCAACCTCGTTTAAGAAGAAGGAAATGCTTTTTCATTTCCAGGTGCTGTGCGAAATCGTTGGCAAGCCTCTTTTGGGCAAAGCAGGAAGTTTTGACGCTGTAACGCAGAGCTCAGAAGTTCAGGGCTATGGCGGCTATTGTATCCGGACAGAAGATGAACTGGTCCGTGATTCTTTTTGGAGTTCTGATGGAAACGGTGATTGCATCAAAACAGGTCGTATGCTTTGTGTTCCTCTCAGCAAGCTACTGGAGTCCTTAGACATCGAGCTGGGAAAGCAGTCCGCTCTCAGTCCCTTCAAGATTCTAAACTCTAAAGGACTAGCACTGGTGAAGTCCAAGAGTGCTCCGCCTACTCCTACTACTCTGGCTGCAGTCAAGATTGAGAAGGGCGAAGAACAAGCTGTTGCGCGCAAACCTCGGGTCAAGCGAAAGCTAACCATCCAGACTGATTCTGAAGAAACTCAGTCTGCTCCCTCGCCACCAACCAAGCCACTTCCCAAAAAGCCACGAACCCAGATTACCAAACCAAAAGCCTTACCCATATTGCCTCCAACAAAAGTCACCCCTGCACCCCAACCTACAACCCAAATTTCAACCACTTCAAACCACTGCACCCAAAGTAACCATCCGAGTCCCTTCTGCCATCCCCGTGGTCAAAGGGATTGTTATCACTGAGTTGGGAGACTATACCCAATCAGGGATTAAATCTCCATCTTCCACAGGCAAGGGCAAAGCCATTCTCTCCGAACCAATCTCCTCTAAACCCAAATCTGCAGCGCAGACAGCCATCAACATTGCTATGAGGATGGATGTGATGAGAAGGTGAAGGCACTCATTGTGGTCTTTGATGAATACGTCGAGTACCGGACTATCAACCACATTGAGATGTTCTTCGGAAAGTTGAGCAGACTGAAGAAGATGGAAGAGGAAGTTCTGAAGGGGACAGAGACCGATGATGTTCGGATTGTTGTGCAGCGCAGAGAGCTATTTACGGCAAATCAAAGATTCAGACTGGCAACCTTGCTCTTAGCCGTCAAGAAAGAGAACTTCGATCCGAATGCTCCAACTGCCAGAGAGATGGGGGTGTTATTGCTCAAGTAGAGATGGATATTCATGCTCTTCACTTAGCTGTCTATTTTCAACGACAGAAGCTCAGTGTATCCACTCCAGCAACCAGCCCGATCATCCTTCTGCAAGCAAAACTCTCGCCGAACCATTATTGAGGTTATTCCCTCTGAAGCAGCAGAACCAGCCGCAGATCAGACTGCAGATCCTAGCAGCAGCTCAGACTGCGAGAGCTAGTAGCAGATCAGACAGCGAGAAGAGTAGTAGCCATTGCCTAATGCTCCGTCTGCTACAGATGATGAACCATTGAACGTGTTGTTTGGACTCTCCAACAACATCTATTCCTTTGGGATAGTCAGACTCCCACGTTCAAATCAGTCCCATCGCAGAACTTGCAACAGTTGGCGCACCAGAGTTCGTCGATCCGGATCTGGTGGTATCCACTGTTGTTGCAGCTCTACAACTTGAGGAGCCTTCCAGACCCAGCACTCCTCCAGTCCAATCAGATGAAGATATGGGCTTTCTTACAAGCATTTCTTCGGATCTGGTCACCTTGATCCGGTTCCGAAAATCACCAAGTGCTGTATCTTCACTTGTGCCGATCGCTGACGAAGATGATCATGCCTTGTCGTCATCAGATCACTCTCCAAGCCGACAATCTGATTCACCTCCATTTCTGGCAAGGACTCTTCAGCACCTCTCTGACAACTGCATGTCACTCTCTCAGCGTGTTCTAGAAGTTCATCAAGGTCAGAGGCTTACAGCTTTGGACTTTGATTCATTCAAAGAGAAGATGACAGCCAGTATCGGTAGTCTTCAGCGAGGCATAAATGATCTGTTTTCTCAGGAAGCCACTTATAAGAACAGCCTGAGAAAAGAGCAGATCGAGCTGGCCACTGAAGTCCGAGCATATGTTGCCAATTCCCTCCGCGCTCAAGACGTTCGTCTGACGCTATCACCGCGCGCAGCTAGCACAAGTTGTGATTTCTTCAAGAGATTGCTGCTGACAAAAAAGGGGAAAAGAAGAAAGACTTCAGGCCGCATCAGTCTCAGTCTTCTAGAAAATAGAATTATCAGACTGTCTGTACTTAGGATTTTTGGTGATCAATAAAAATCCCTTTTCAATTAAGTCCTTGTTCATTTATTTTGAACTATAATAAAAAGGCTTATAATAAAGGCTTAATCGATCCAACTTAATAATGTTCATTTATTTGAACAAGAAGAAGTAATCGATCCGAAAGTATACGCTTCAGTGTTCCTATCAGACTGGTTAAAAAGACTTAGAAGAAGCTAGGTTTTGTCATCATCAAAAAAGGGGGAATTTGTTAGTTCCGGACCTATCGATGGGATTTTAAAGATGACAAAAACATATCATACCGGATCGAGTGAAATCAGACTGCCCAGAACGATCGCCCAAAAAGATCAAGGGATAAGATGACAAAGCATATCGAAGGCATCGAGGGTAATCAGAATGACCAGATATCGATTTAGCTCAAAACAGAACAAGCTGATAAGGAATATCACATATCAGGACCGGATCGATGGATGTCAGACTGACTAAACGTACTCAGATCGATCTAAATCTTTATCAGATCAGAGCAGTCAAGGAGACATAAAGAATGGCTCTCAGTCTGAATCATAACGGCTATTTATTGTAGCATTTAATGTCGTAATT